>VXBW01008502.1:1232631-1256784 GCA_013400375.1 Thinocorus orbignyianus
TCTTTTGATGCAGCCCAGGATGGGGTTGGCTTTCTGGGCTGCCAGCGCGCACTGCCGGCTCATGTTGAGCTTCTCATCCACTCCAAGGTCTTTCTCCTCAGGGCTGCTCTCCAGCCTTTCTCTGCCCAACCTGTATCTGTGCCTGGGGTTGCCACATTTTTCAAGCAAAAGCACTCCTTGTGCTCCTTTTGACAACTCTGACTTCTACAAAAACCCAACAACTCGGCCAGATTAGTAGTTGATGTATTTACACAGGAACAATATGGGGGAAAAAAAGCAATCTGGACATTGCCACATTCTACTGGGCAGTATTTTGTTTTGTTTTAAATTAAGGCAGACACTGTCAGACTTCAGACAGCAGCCCCCAGATGCAAGCTCCCTGCCGCGGCGCTCACCTGCCGTAGGAGGCACATCGCCGACGTACCGCACGGTGCCGTACTCCGTCCCGCACAGCAGCCGGTGCCCCGGCACGGCAGGGGTCCCGCAGGCCGCCATCCCGCCGAGGCCCCAGCCGGCCCGCCCGGGGCCTGCGGAAAGAGGCGACACCCTTCAGCCACCCCACGACGGAGCAGCCTCCTGGCAGCGCTTTCCCCCGCCCTCCCGGCTGGGGGCGAAGCAGGGGCAGTCGGTGAGCAGCGGACACACCAGCAGAGAGCAGAAGGAGCGGTCCCAGTCCAGTCCAGTCCGGTCCGGTCCCACAACCAACCCCTCTCCGACGGCTCCGGGCGCCGCTGCTCCCACCAGCACCTCTTCCGCCCTGAGGTGATTGACACTTGTCGCCCCGCCCCTGCCGACCTATTGGCGCCCTCCCATTGGCTCCCAACCCCCAGTACCGCCCCAGCTTGGCCGCTATTGGCCTATCTTCGGCCCCCTNCCGTTGTTGGGTTTCACCAACGCCGGTGAAACGCGGCTCGCTTAACGCACGTAGAAGCGATAAAAGTGCATTTTTCTGCCTGCAAGCAAGCCGTGCCGTGTCCAGGGGCGGCTGGGGGGAAGCCTGCACTTTATAGATAACAAAGAAGACGTATAAACTCGGCCTTTGGGATCACCACATTTGTTGCTGCATTTATTTCGACATCCACTCTCAGAAAAACATCAATTCGTTGGAAGAGGAGCCAGAAAGGAGCCATAGACAAGAGAACACAGCTTACCAGAAAAGAAAAAAGACAAAAAAAAAGAATGGAGTTCTCNCCTCCTGGCAGCGCTTTCCCCCGCCCTCCCGGCTGGGGGCGAAGCAGGGGCAGTCGGTGAGCAGCGGACACACCAGCAGAGAGCAGAAGGAGCGGTCCCAGTCCAGTCCAGTCCGGTCCGGTCCCACAACCAACCCCTCTCCGACGGCTCCGGGCGCCGCTGCTCCCACCAGCACCTCTTCCGCCCTGAGGTGATTGACACTTGTCGCCCCGCCCCTGCCGACCTATTGGCGCCCTCCCATTGGCTCCCAACCCCCAGTACCGCCCCAGCTTGGCCGCTATTGGCCTATCTTCGGCCCCCTTCCACTTCAACGCTTTCATGGGCGTCGCCGCCGCAGAGCTTTCTGGGTAGTGTAGTTTGCTGAGGCCACCAAGTCGCGCGGACGCCCTGCCTCTGGACTTCACCTCCCAAGATGCCGCGGGGAAAGGAGAGCTCGCTCTGATTGGACAANAGCTTACCAGAAAAGAAAAAAGACAAAAAAAAGAATGGAGTTCTCCAATGTGTGTAGATCAACAGCAAAAACACTCGATTGTATTCGTTAAGGAGCAATTGATGGGGAAAACGAAATTCAGTAGGGGCTCTCTAGTTCCATGGAGACAGGTATGACAAGATGCAGTAGCTTTCACCCAGTTCTGCAGCTATAAAACCAGAGCATCCTAGCTGACATTCACTAAATTTGTTCATATCTGATGTGCTTCATGTTTCAAAGTCTCATAAACACTTAATTCAAACAGTATCAATTGAAGCAATCACAACAGTAAGTAATCAAGAAGCTATTTGAGCACCATCCCTCTGCTTCGTACTCTTTGCTCAGATTCTGTGACATTGATTACAGAAATCAAGTACAGTATTTAGTAACACTAGCGTATTCCAATCCAAGTAACCCGGATAATACATACATTCTTCCACTCGCCGAAGGCTTGCATCTTCAAGCAACAGGCTTTGAGAGTGTGCTTCATTGTCTGGCATAAAGCAGCTGCTCCCCAAGGGGTGTCCCAGCGAAGATCTCTGTGCCTTCACCTTAGTCGTCTTTTGCCGAAGGTAGGGTGCTTTCTTAAGCCAAGTAATGCCTTTAGAGAAAAAAAATACCTACACCAAAACCCAAAACCCCCCCCACACACAAGAATAGTCCTTCTTCCATGTATTTGGTGGTGTTGCTGTCTCGACTGTGCTCCAGAGCCCATCCATCTCCCACAAGAGGGCACCCTCCAACCAAGCTGTTCCAGTTTGGAATGACGCTGAAGCTGCTGCACAGAGCAGCGCAAGTATGAAAGCAGAAACAAGGGCAGTAAGCCCTCTTGCTCTCTTTTCTAACTCACTCACTGTTCCCAAGTACAAACTTGAGAGCACGCTCCACTTTCCTTAACTGCATGTCAGAAAAGATGTTGAAAACAAGTACTTCTCATTATCTTTCTGAGCCCAGCAGCATACTCAATAGGTAACTCAGCCTTTCTGAGTCTACATATGTTTTTGAATTTATCTATTTAGTATTTCTAAAGTAATAATGGTCATAGCATAACTTAGTTCATTCTTTCCATTTCTTTGCATTTCTTATTTCTTCTGTTTCAGCACTGTAATCAACAAATAGCTAGAATTCATCCAATACCTGACAAGAAACAATGCCAATAAAACTAGACCAATTTAACAATTTCACCTCATTACCTAGAACTGCAACTTCTGCATTTTATAAGCACCTAAGTGAAAAAGGATTCAACTTCAGAATTTATAGAACATTCACTTTGGTTAGCATGAAATGTAAGATAACAGGTTTATAGCACAGTCTTCACATTTCTGGGAACAGCAATGACAATTCCTCCACATGGATTTTACTTTGACCTATACACGCCATCCTATCCACAAAAAGAAGAGAGCATAAGTAGCAACAGGTTCCTCAGTCAAAGCCACAGAAAGGCTGTAGGAGTTAGTTCTATACTTCACATATGCAATGATCTGTAATGCTGTTTTTAAAGAACTTAGTTTTTTTTCCTTGCAAACACTTTTTTTTTTCCTTTTAATTTGATCACATAGCCTTGGTGTCATCCTGATTTTAGTAACTAATAAAAATTATGTCCCCTTCAGCTGAAAGTTCACTGCAGAATAACAGATACTAGATTACAGCAAGAGAACAGGCCAGTTTTCACATGTATTTCAAAGCAGCATAACCAAAACGTACGTGTTTGACATTGTTTCTTTTTTTACAGATTTCAGTAACTACTTTGCTGAATGATTAACTTATTCCATATGGTCTAGAAATAACAACTGAAACATGAGTAGAGTGAAAATCTACTGTGATTGAAAGGAAAGATGTGACTGCTTACTGATGGCATATAATTCATATACCAACAAAACAGCATTTTCATGGATTGTTGTGGAGTTCAAAAGCAGAAAATTATCTAGAATTTCTCTTTACAGAGTTAGGTTTCCACACAAATTCACGTCAGGCTGTGCAGTGCTCTCTCTACTGGTGTTTAGGCCTTCTTGAGTTACCTACCAAAGTCATCTATGCTGTAGTAAACCGAGACAACCAGTAAATGCTTTTCAATGAGTTAAGTGAGAACGTACTTGTTCCATAGGGCACACAGGTGAGGAACACTATTGGGATTCATGTGGTTTAACCTGCATCCTTACTATAAGTTTTGCAGATAATACGTTTGAATTAAAGTCAGTTAATGAATCACGGATTACATCTCAAAAGGTGCCTTCTAAAGTTACTAAAAAAAAAATACTGCAGAAAAGGTGAACACTGGTGCTCAGCTATGATAACAGTAAAATCCTTTTTGAATAAACATGAGGTAACAACTAAGTCAAGTAGGCACACAGCAGATTATTTTTCTTTAACGATTTTTCTAATCTTGAAGCCAGGGAAACAAACAGTAACAGAACAACATACTCGTTTTATCTTACCTACCTCTAATCAAAACCTTAAAATGAGATATGCAAGTTATATAAATAACTATCACAATAAATAATGTTAAACTCAAATCTCTCTTACATTCTGTTTGGAAAGCAAAGGCAAACTAACCGTGGCCTTTAGCTCTACCTAATAAAGTGAAGCAGATGCTGTAAAATGCAGCAGCCTCAGGAGCCTGAAAGAGGTTTTCTTATACTCAAAAATCCTTTCCCTGGCTCTGCTCTTGCCTCTGTCTATCCGCCAGATCTGACATTCACGAGGCTCTCGCCGAGTGGAATAATTCATTAACCCAGACAAAAATTAACTCCTCTCCCCCAGGGCTAGTGAGATAAGTTGTTTCACAAAAAGGCCTAATGAGCATTTCCAAGAAAGCAAGACAGGCATTGAGAGCAAACGGGTTGGAGAGGGAAAGCAGCACTAGCTATGTGGGACAAAAATAATTTATGGCAATATAGAAATGTTACACACTTTGGCTTCTTGGCAAAGAAGTTTCTGGCAGCTCAAGACTGCAGAAAATTCTTGGATTACTTTTGTGAAGGCATACTATAAGCCAAGATTAAATGTTTCAAAAGCAGACTCAGACTATTTTGTTTGTCTACGATGCTATTGTGTGTGCTATGGTATTAGCAGTAGAATAGAAATACAGCTGACAAACTAAAAGAATTACAATGGAAGTACTAAGCAAATAATACAAAGAACATAGTAAATATCAAACCTGAAATATAAAATACGATTAAGACAGAAGAAAGAGGAGCAGTCACCTATACAGCTCTTCCACATGAATAAAAGTGGGGCTCAATTCACCGCTACAGACACATTAAGACTTCAAACTAGCTTATGGAAGAAGGTGAAAAAAATGCACAAATCCCATGGGTTTGTGTATTTAGCATTTTAGCAATAACTGGGGAAAGAGGATATTAACATAGGATGTTTCCATAGCACATGGAAACTTTTAGATGTTTCATAATAAGCAAAATCAACCCTAAAATCGGAGGCATAAAGAAGTATCAACAAATTTCCCACCACTGTGAACATGTTTATGCTGTTTGTATCAACCAGCCGGTACATATAAAGTTGCTCTTAGTGATTACCTGAACAGTCTGAGCTCAAAGGGAGAGGTGGAAGACGAGGGATCACCTCAGGAAGGTCCTGAAATGACGCAACTTTCACTGGAATTGATGGGGATGACATCAGCCTTTGAAGAAGCAGGGACAGGCGTCCCATCCAATGGCTGGCTACTCAAGGACAGGCAGCAATACTCATTTACATGCAAGCAAGCACACAATCAGAAAACAGGCTGAAGTATGGGGAAATGTTGGTTAAGTATTTGCATTTTTCTTCATACACGTTGCAAGAACAAAACCCCCAAGAAACACGCTGGTAACCTGATCAAGGTAGAAACTGTTGGCAATGGTGGGAAAATAATAAGGGGAACAGTTCTGGCTCAAAGGGACTGACACTGAAACCAGCATCCCCTTTCTTTCCATGTGCATTTCTCCTTGCAACTCCCACTTCCATTCCACAGGAATGCATTTCTCATGAAGATCAGGAAAAAAAACCCCAAACCTCTACTCCCTGTGTTGTGGGAGTCATGGCAACAGAGAGCAGCACTTACACAACTAAACTAATTCTGCAGCCACAGGAAATCTCATGCTCCTTTAAAGAAGTTATTTACCTAACACAGCTAAACACCAGGAGCTTGTGCCAGAGCCAGTACTGGAGAATACCAATGAGGATGCACAGTCTCATCTTATGGCGCCAAATATAAGATCTACCTTGACTGTGGAGCATCATCACTGCTGACACTTCATACTTAAACGTGCTCTACCTGCTGAACAGATGAAGGGGACAGATCCCAGCCTCTTCCAACTCCTGAATACATCAAGGAAAACCCTCATCAGAGGCTTCAGATCATTCTAACAGAAGTGCAGAGTAATGATGCCCTGCTTCAGGGCCTTTTAAGACACATATGCAGGGTATGCTTCAAATACTGGTATCTGCCTTGAAGACAGAAGAGTAAGACAGCACTGTATGGTTTCTTATTGGTCCAGCTTTCTTCTCCCAGGATACTTTCCCTTTTTTATCCATTTGTGATTTAAAGGGCCTGTAACTGGAAAACTTCCAATATACTTTCTCTTAAGTTACAGAGGCACATCCTACAAGATACAGTATTAGAATAAATACTGGGGTGAGTTGCCAGAACGAACCAAGGAAGTGCTGACATAGCAGAAGTCTCAGATGGTAAAGAAGTTTTATACAAAAATAAGCAAAGCTACTCCATTAGGAAGGTTTGATTATGCAAAACTGTTTAGATCAAATAACTGAGAAGACATGAAATGGCCGTAAGTCCACTTTGCACTGTATATATTAGTTACAATATCCTAATAGGCACAAGGATATCTTTTAAAATATGACCAGGAGATTCTCCTGAAAACAGTCTTCCCAGTTTTTCAACATCAGCTGCAACAGTGCTTAGAAAATGCCCAGACATGGCACAAAATAAATGCTGTACTTTGCTGCAGGTAGGATTTTCTCATAAAACATTAAAAATTTACAAGCTTACTACTAAGAGCTGCAAGTTATAAAGAAGGTAATTACAATTCACTGTCATTAACATTAAAGAAAAGCCATCTTTCATGAACTTGAAGCTATTCAATCCTGGTGATCAAGTCCATTCAGTTAAAAGACTATTATCTTGTGCCTAATCACAGAGCAGACAAAAATTCCCCCTCAGCATGCAGATAAAAGGGACAGGCTATCACCCATAATTACATAATGTCTCTGACTGAAAGAGGTCACCCTGAGTTTTTTCATGCTTGATGACTTTTAGACGAATCTTAAGGCTGCCCAGGGAAGACATTACAACAATCTTCTCCAGTTAGTTTTCTCTGTGGGTTGAGGCCATGACTCTCCCTGCTTTCCAGGGACAGTAAATTAACACCTGCATAAAATTATCCTTCAGCTGTTGGAAGCCAAGTACTTGTGGCCATTGCCTTTGAGAATAAGCTTGAGCTAACACCACTGTCGATAGCGCCAGTCCTACCTTTGAATCAAACTATTATCTCCCTACCCAAAAGCAAAGCTTTATGTGGCTGTAAAGACTAATGGAACTGAATTCAATTAAAGCCAGCCCAGACAAGATGACAGAAACATCTCTGCTTATGTTTTGTTCACCTTTATATATAGCTGAGTGGAAGGTTTTGTCACCTATCAGCCCTCCCCTCTCAATCAGCTCTCAGTTCCAGTTTTATTTCAGTACATCTGTGTGTGTGATTTTTAAAGCGCTATTTAAGCGATTAACAGAACTGAAGCGATATCATAGCTTGTAGAACAAGATGCTGCACTTTAACAAAAACGTTACAGAAGTAGTATCTCTGGAGATATTTACAACATGCCTCCAGACAGCAATTCTGAGCAGGAATGCAGCATGAATTATGAGTCAATTCCTGGAGAAGCCCGTCTCAATTACAAGCAGAGATTAAAGAGACATGCACCAATGACAATGTCCTGAAGTTACTTGGTGTGAATCACATTCTATTTCTAGTAGCAACTTACTACGTTGCTTTCTGAAGTTACATGTATGAGTTCTAATGCATAGATTTAAGTCCTCAGCTACAGAATACTTGACAGTTTCAAAATCTAAAACCAGGTGACTAAAATTATTCACTGAAGACCTGGAATCAGCAGCAAGTTTATGCTTTGCTGATGTGATGGAGTCTTTTCTCTAAGGTACTTAGAAATCTTCATAAAGCTATAATTACAGACTAAACATTAGTTTTATCTGCATATAAAACACTTTCATAATTCACATTCCACTGAAATTATCCCCAGAAGCTGGATACAATATCCACTTTAGAACTTAGCGCATTGATGTGGCTGATCTTCATAAATTTAACTTAGAAATACTACACAACAGTTTTATCTGCATTGTGGTTGCAAGTATCTTCTTTTGTTATTTAGCATTGTACATTTTGATCTACTAGAGCATTGTTTGAAGATGCATAATACACTCACAACAATCTGATTTAATTTAACACAGAACTTCAGCCAGAAACCTACAAAAGCCTAGTTAAAGATGAGAGTTTTAGGCCTGAAATAATGCTGATGACTGTATAAAGATTATCACATTCAATTTAAAACTTGCTTCACTTCTAGTACATCTGCTTTAACAAAGCCATCTGTAAGCAGTTACAGTTAACACTGTATAGATATGATATATTTCAATACTCAGTGACAAATTGTTTTTAACAGTAATCTCAGTTATATGGCTACAACAAAAAAGGTTTCAAGGGAGATTTATTACCACCCTTTTCATACAGTCTGGTTACTTTCCCATTTTAAAGTTACAATCCACCACCAGGAGTTACATTTTTAATTTTCAGTTTCTTTGAACATTTTGCTAAGCTGTTCAACTAGTGCTACAAGCTCAGGGTTTCCCCCAAGTGATTCAATTTGTTTATAGGCTTCAGCTTCAAGCTCTTTCAATGTATTCCGAGTGTACTCAAAGGAGCCCACATTTTCCAGGTAATGTACACAGTATTTTTTTATATCTATGTTCTCTGTCCTTTGACGTAAAATGTTTTGCACCTGAGTACTTTCAGGTCTCGACCAAATTGCGTGAATGGTTGGGAACGAGAACTTGCCCTCGGTTAAGTCTTCACAAAAACTCTTGTTTTCACTATATTCTTTGGAGTGCAAGTTGGCATAGTCATCTCTTATTTGGAAGAAGAGGCCAAGTGTGTTAAGGAGTGGCTTTAAGTCTTTTTTATAGTCTGAGAACAGCTGCATGAGGCCTACAGCTAATCCAAAGAGACCACCTGTCTTTTGCAGTACCATCGCTTTATATTCAGCTTCTGTAGGACAAGTGTAAGTATCCCTCCAGTAAATATCCAAGCCTTGACCTTTATGGAGTTCCAGAAGTTGACGGGTAAAAACTTTAACAGCATCTGGATGATCAAGGGTTAAAACCTTCTCTAAACCAAGGAAATACACATAATTAGCACAGTTGATTACAGATGGAATGCCATAGATACTGTGTGCCACTGGAAAGCCCCGTCGTAGCTTTGAGTTATCTTCAATATCATCCACAAGGAGGCTCGCGTTGTGCAACATCTCTGTCACTTCAATGATAACCTATTACAAGAAGGGAAAATTATTAAGTCTCACATTGTAGTTTAACCTCCAGTTTTGCAAAGCTATTTTAAATATGTAGAGTTTTAAGGAACTGTATTTTCTATCACTAAAGTTTCCCTTTGGACAGCTTTCTTTTACTATTAATATAGATTTATGACTCTCTTCATCAGCCAATTTGCTGTAAATCCTGGATTACATTGTCTGCCTTTTGTGTAATGTTTTCGGATTTAAAGTGAATTTACTCCCTGAAATGTTTCCACTTGCATGCTCCTCTTCACTGTTACTACAGTTCTAGAATATGACATTGTCTAGGAGTCATGCAGTAACTGTTATTAAAAACATGACCAGAAGAAAAGCAGCATGTTGTGACAAGTTTAGATACACTAACCTCAGATCTCCTATAGTCAGTTCTTGACAGTGTCAATATCATCCATTAACACATTTCTCTTGTAAACCATGTTTTGGGAAGTGGAGAGAGTTCACCTTTTCCCCCACACACACCTTGCATAGTCTGTCCTTTAAAAGCTCAGTACTAAAGATAACTATTCTGTCTGAAACATCATTCGGAAAATTCTTGGCAGAAAGACAACAGCTACAACTTACTTTGGGAAGCTTCCTATACACTTGTTACTTGGTAGACCAATATCATACATCACCTGAGGTATACAGTAACTGTTCAGTACATCAATCTTGCAGCTGACTACATTTGCCTAAAAGTGAACCTTAGCAATTCCAAAGCAGGACAGTTCAACAGGAATTTAAGTGTTTTAACACTACATACTGGTTTTATTGCACAGCTGCTATGCAAGGAACAGGCATATTCAGCACCTGCTTAAGTGGAAGTAAATTTAACGATGTAAAACTGCACACTGTATGAACTCACTGCAAAACGCATCTGATTAAGATATGATTTTAAAGCTAATGAACCAATTACATTTGCTAGCTACAAACACTGCACTTAGTCAACATTCATCAATAACTGCTTCTAAAAAAAAATAAAAAAAAATACTAAGGCCACTGTCAAATAGTGGCAAGTACCTAGTATAGTCCTATTTGGTAGGTGCTATAGGAAAAACAGGGACTTCACTGTAAGCATTTTCTTGAGCAGCAAGCCACCTTGTGTTCAGTAACCACTACCCCAAAGTTTAAACCCCAAAACCCAGCAATCTAATTGTTTGTCCAAGATAAGACTGCAAGAACAACCTACTTAAGAAGCACTAATGACTCATCTTCAAGTTAGAAGTGAGCCCTATTTCAACCTGTGAAGGTAGGTTGTTGTTCATTGGCTTTAAATCAGAGTACTTACTGAAAGCAACTTCACATACCTATTTGTCTGAATATTCTTTCAAGTTCATTATGTCAGTCTCGGTACTATCAGTAAAGTTTCCCGAGATTCTGTGAATTCCTTGGAATTCCACTAGCATTTCTCTTGCTAATCTATTTCATATCACTATCAGTTTCATGAACTTCTGCAGCTTCTAGACATTTAAGGTTTAATTGAAATATTGTTTTATAACTCTGTGTGTTTGAATCAAGTTATCTTGTGAACTTAAGAGTGTCAAAAATGGTGGAGAAAAAAAAAATGTAGACAGCAGAAAAAGCTTGTTTTAGAAGACATCAGGAGATGGTCTGAGGAAATGAAAAGGCTGCTCTTTATAACAAATGCTGAAAACCCAGTACAGAATGTTACAGTTTCTTACAACCTAAACCTATCTAATCAGTGGCTGCTGCACTATCACTCCAACACACAGTGCATGAGAGAAGATGGACCCCTACTGTCACTGCTGCTCAGCAAAAGGGCAAGAGCCAGACTGCAGCATAAGAAATCCCAATTAGAGAAGAGTTCATCATGGAAGGGGTTCAGCACAGGATGACAGGCCCAGAAGGGCTGCACAGTCTACAACCTCAGACACTCAAAACTCAGCAAGGCCCCCAGAAGTCTGAAGTAGCTACAGAGCAAGCCCTGCTTCTCATTAAGTAATAAGGACTATAGATTGTGTAAGACCACCATAGTTTTAAGTCCAGATCATGAAGTGGTTTATAAAGTTGATTTAAATGCTGTCTTTGACATTCTTGTATCAAAATCGTAAGATTTTTTTTCCAACCACTATATATGTGTAGTGTACAAGGTAAATCTCTAGCTTTTTTCATAAGTCATTGAAAACTCAGTGTTAATAACTGAATTACATTAAGTGTGTAACAATGGTATCTACTTAGCTACAACTTAAAAGGTTGAGTAACCTTGGAAAGAAGTAACTATTCTACATAAGACGAGTCACAGAAGGAATTTCTTTAGTGTTACATCACAGTCAAAGCTTTGCACTGAAGTTGTTTTCCTGAAAGTTTACTTGAATATATTCAGAAACAAGTGCATTTAAGATTTCTGAGCATTTATGCTATATAAAAGTCATCTGTTATCAGTAGTCTTGGAAGAAAGGTAACAGCCCTCTAAAAATAATTAGCCAGTACCTGTATTTTGTCTTCTGGAACATTCAGCCAGTGATTAAAGGCCTGTGACAGTTTCGTTCTCACTTGCTTACCTACAATAAAAACATTATAGGCATTTATAGAAAAAACACACCCAAAACCATAATGTTCATTATTAGGGACTTTATTATTGTTTCTCTTAACAACTATAGCTGGTTTGAGACCCATAAGATGATCAGTGTGATCAACTGAAAGCAGGAAATACATCATAGTAAGCATGTAGCTTGTTTCCTCATTGTATAAATATCACAGTTATCAGCAGCTTCAGTTTCAAACATTTCACAGTAATATGCAAAGCACGTATTTAAAGGTCACTGCATTTGTTTTTGGCAGTTTAATTAGTAAGTGATCCCAAGTATGTCAGTAACCTCTACAGATCAACTTACTACTTCTGACAGCAAGCCCTAGTTAGCCAGTCATGTTGCTTTTGTGTTCGTAACAGACTAATAAGTTTAAAATATTATTCATTATTAGCTGAAGATATAACAATTGAATATCTATTTCTCTGCATTTTTAGGTCTTTCTCCTGTAGCACTCTTCATTTGCTACTGAGTATTTGTAAAACAGGAGAGCAACATTTGACATACTTACTAAATACATCTAAACGAAAATCTGAGCAGAACTTTGCATGTATAAGATAAATGTCCGAATTTTTGGAAAGTCTACTTATAACAAAATTTGCTCTGCTTTGGCTAAATCTAGTTTTGTAGAGCCAAGCACTCACCCCATTTTGCAGGAACAACAGATCAAAAGTCCAGGTTTAGTACTAAAATAAGCTTCACTATTCAATCCAGATACATTCTACATAACAGAGTTAACATTAAAAAAGCTAATCTATGTGCCTATAAATTATTGATGCCAACTTTAATAAATTTCCAGGAGTCATATACAAATATTTCTTCAGTGCCTACTGATGATCAATATGAAATAAAATCAACTCATATCCACTAGACCTAGTCTAGTGCAACCTAGGCTGTGGGTTCCATATTACTCATTTTGAGATCTGCTGAGAGACATAATTTAATGATTCTGCAATATTAGTCCTCACGTTGATGATGCCATCTTGCCCATAGCACTGAAGAAATTTCAACATTTGAATCTCTCCCTAAGGCTTTTCTATTGCTGTGTGACCAGCACATAGAGAACAGCATGATAAAAATGGGTAGATTCACTTGCAGTGATATACCCTGGAGAAACTGGATGGAACGTTTTTCCTTTTCTAATCAAGTCACCATCAGGTAAGCAATAGCTTTGTGGTTTGGGTTCTGTAGCAAAGATGATAGCCTTCCTCCCTGGCTCAACAGGCTTCAAATACCTGTCTCAGTTCTCAAAGATTTCCACCACTTCCCACCACCACTATCTTTTGGTTTTCATTAGAAGACTAATGAAAAAGCACTTCTTCCCCTCCAATGGTTTTGTCCTCTTGCTCTGTCCCATATCAGAGGGCACTCTCACCTGGATACACACTGTCATTGACTTGTGGCCTCCATTTTTGTTTTCTGTGCTCAGTTTTAAACACTAAGAGCTTTCTGCAGGAAGGAGGGATTTTTTTGTCTCAGATATTTTAAACTCCCCACGTCAGGCCTGCTATCAGACAACTACAGAAGTGGTTCTAAGCTAATTTTTTTAAAGTCTGTTTATTTAAATGAATAATTTGCTGACTTAAAAGTTCATTATTTTAACACAGCTAACCAAAGCTCAAATTTAAATACAAAATTAGAGTAGTATCCAAGAGTTTAAATACCTCTCATGTTAACTAAGCACCACCACTAATTCAAGTTAGACTTGCTTCTGACAACATCTCCTGCAGATAGTAAGGATCTGAAACACTTCAAACACTCAGACTTCCTCTTTTCCTCACGTGGTTAGATCAGATTTTGGCCAGACTGGTTCCCTGATCTGACTCACTACACACTTGTGACCCCCAGTACTGTGTAAGGGAGGGTCAAGAGGTCCTGCATTAGAGGTTCAATATTTTATTTTAAAATAACTGCATGAGTTAACTGAGGAGAAAATACTGCTCAAAAATATTTACAATAACTGTTACCAACATCTGCTAAACTGTATGGCTTGTCGGTTAAGTAATAACAAATATTTCAGTACATCCATGAAGAAAGCTACTCAGAGATAGCATCACATTAAGGAAGTATGCCTTATCTGCAGATGTTTATTCAGTTCTAAATTACACTGATACAGATAACACCTACTCTTTTTTTTTTTTCACTAGGCAGCTAATTCTGGTTTTCTGGATGTTTCCTAGAAAGTGTTCTTATGGAATGCTCTATGTTCAGCAACAAGTGTTATTTTATCATGAGGAACAACTACTAGCATACACTTGAAATGGATTATTAACATGCACAATGGATATAGCCACTTCAGTTCCTAAGTACAGGCAGCATTTGAATTGCTAGACTAGTGAGGCTGCTTAGACATTGACTACCAAGGAAAACCCACCACCTGTGTAGTCAAGCATTCACCTTTTCTCTTGCTTGCAAGAGCCCCTTTAACAGAATGTTATTGTTACACATATGTTATTTTATCTTTATAATGCTATTTTATCTATTCTGAAGTCAATGCTACCTGGTCCATGTGATATTACAGCAACTTACTGCATGTGTTTTATGCCTACAGCCATGCCATGCTGACACAAGAAAAAAAAAACAAAACCCCTCTAAATAATGGCATAGATGCAGAAACCTCCATTCCTTGCCACACCTCTTCTCTCCC
Organism: Thinocorus orbignyianus; assembly: GCA_013400375.1. NCBI lineage: Eukaryota > Metazoa > Chordata > Aves > Ciconiiformes > Thinocoridae > Thinocorus > Thinocorus orbignyianus. The sequence continues at coordinate 1,247,081 of VXBW01008502.1, forward strand.
CAAACTAGACAAAACAACAATTCAGGGACACTAGGACAAAAAAAAAAAAAAAACGCAGGGAACAAAAAAAAAAAAAAAAAAAAAAAAAAAAAAAGTAAAACTTAACACTGGCAGAGTTACCCAGTTTCTTCACTGTCACATGCCACTGCTCTGTTAATTCTTCTAAACAGGCTATTGTAAAACTGAAGAATAGAGGTCCAACTTCTAAAATTAGAAGCTATGCCTAGTGCATAGAGCTGTAATTTACAGTACGGCATCAAGCTTTTATCAAAGTTATGCTAAATGCATGCAGTGTAATCTGTTTAAGATCCCAATCTTACCCAAATCAAGCAGCAACCATGGAAAGCTGTTCTCCTTACTAATGCTGGATAGAAAAGGTGAGGAAAAATATAACACAGATCATAAACAGATTTACTCTGATGAAATTCCTTCTACGGGTAAGAATGTAAAACCTTTATCATTGAAACAAATATCAAGTTAGATTAGAGATGTTGTACTGAGGACAATTCCATCCCTCCCCACCTCTTCAAATGATATGCTTCTCAAAAAGAAAAAAAGTAAAAATTAGCCTGACTTACTCTCTATATACACAACTATTCTTGTGACAGGGTACAGATCCAAAACCTACACACCCCCAGCTATCAGGACTAATGATGACAGGCTCCTGATTAGTATTTCTTCACTCTTCCTGCATTAAAGTGACCACAAACTATGCCCTTAGGGCAGAATCCCACTTACAGCGAGGGTACATAAATGGGCTAGAACATGGAATGAGCAGAGGGACTATTAACCTAGCCCTCATTACCGTCTGAGCTAATCAACTCATCTTCCCAGCAGAAAACTGTCTGCTTTTTGCTAGGTTAGCTTTCTGCCAGCTTTATGTACCAAGTCAGCTCATGAAGTGGGTCTGCCAGAGTTAGTGCAGGGTAAGCAGCAGATGCTGGGAGTCAGGGGAAGGGGGCACTGCCCTCCTGGAGGAAGCAAGCTGCTGTATTACCTCAGCTATGTTGTACTCTCATGTTTAGCTCTGACCTCTGGTGGATTAGCATTAAATGGATTCCCCAGGCAGACCTCCCCACACAGTTACAAGAACACTACAGCCAGCATAAGCAGCAGGAAGACAAAGAGAACAGGCCTACAGACTTTTAAACCTGGGCAGACACTTGTGACAGATTAAGTCCACTGCAGAACTGTCTATCTTAGCTCCCCTGTTCAAAATAGGGTTAACTAGTCCAGGGTTATGATGCTAATTTTTTACCTTCTTCCTTTTTCTCAAGATCCTGAATACCACCACCCCATGGTCACTGCAGCCAAGCTTGGCCCTAGTCTTCACATCCGAACCAATTCTTCCTTGATTTTTAACTGTGAGGTCCAGCACAACACCTTGCTTCATCAGCTCCCGGATCATCTGTGTTAGCAAGCAATCACTAACGCATCCCAGAAAATTCCAGGATAACCTGTGATCTGCTGAGTTGCTTCTTCTACCGGACACTGAGATAGCTGAATTCTCTTGTGAGAACTAGGGCCTATAAATGAGTCATCTTCCAGTTGTCTGAATGCCTCATATACTTCATCCTGCTCAGGTGGTCTGTAACAAACACCCTCTAATCTCAACCCATAAGCTCTCAATAGGCTTATCTGGCTGAAGGCAGAGCTCCCTGTAGTTCAGATGCTCTTTCACATAAAAGGCAACTCCCACTCCTTGCTATCCCAAACTGCCTCCCTAAGCAGTCCATATCCATCCATTGCAGCACTCCAGTTATGTGAACTAACCCCACCAGATACCCCAATAAAACTGCAGCCCTGCAAGTACATGCAGAACTCTAAGTCCTCCTGCTTATTCACCATGCTATATGCATTTGTGTAGAGGAATCCAGTCCTTCAAATTCCCCAGAAAGACTAAGAGTTTCCCCTGTCACATTGTCCTGTTTATACTTTCTTGTTTGAGTGCATACACCTGGGATGCGCTGCTGTCAGCTCTGCTCCATTGATTACAAGGTGCCTCTTGGCCACACCAGCCTACACCCTTTGTTTGGAAGTTCACCATTTCCTTACTCAATTGTGGGGTAGTCATTCCCCTCTATTCTAATTGCTAGTTTAAGTCTCTTCTCACCAGCTTGCTCAGCCTGTTGGCAGAGACACTTTCGCCCTGACCTAGGCAGATGGATGCTATCTCCTCCTGGTAGTCCTTGATGGGAGTCCCATGGTCATAAACTGCAAATCTCTGCTATCAATATCAGCTGTGCAACTAACTAGCTGTTTAACAGGCAGGACCTGTCCCTTTTGATGGCAAGAGGGTTTAGGATCATGGAGAAAAGCCATCTGGCTTCCTGTGCCCTTGGCCTCCATTCAAAAGCCACACAGTCATGCCTGATAAGCTCCAGGCATCCCCTTGCTCTATTAGTGCTCTAGTAGAAGAGCTGCACAGTTAAATAGTCTGAGGGTAAAACACACCTTGCAGTCCCTCCATAACATCCCTAATCAGAGCTACACAGAAGCAGCGAACCCCTCAGGTGGAGGCCCCTGCCCCCTGCAGAAGTCAATCTCCCCATTACTGTCTCTTGCTGCTAGTCTGATGCTTTGTTAGATACAGAGCTTCTAGTCATGTGTCTCCTGAACTTATGTGGCAATTGCACAGGAATCTTTCTCCTGTTGCCAGAAGGCATTAACTCCCAGCTTTCACTATGGTGAGAGTACCCATTTCCCAATCAGATACATACAGATCCCTCCTGTCAGGTGCTTCCTTCAATACACTTGGGGGTTTTGGGCTCTTGAACCTGCAGAGTCTTGCTGTTTTTGTTATTCCTGATGCTGTGAAGCCTGTAGACCCCTTTCTACTGCTCCTTCGCTTAGTGGCACACATTTGGTACCACTGCACACCTTTTGGGGGCAGGAACACCACTTTCTTCTGGCCCAATGGGGTCCAGGCATCCCTTCAGCTCAGAGCCTGGAGAGCTGCAGCCTCCCTCAGGAACTTAGCCCAAGGTGAGGCCTCTGATGTGCCAGGTGTGGTTGTGCCAGTGGTAGGAATCATGCCCTGTGATGCTTAACTCCTTCACCAAGCTGGTCAAATTCCACCACCAAGCAGAAAAAGCTGAAAAACAAAATCCAGTCTTGATTGTTTAGCCTGCTAGACAAGCCCAGGAAAGACTGCAGCCAAGACCAGCACAATGCACATGAAAGGAAAGATGCACAGTCATGAATGGGATCAGAATCTACCCCTTTCAATAGCAAGCTGTTGACCACATCAGTTTTACTGCAACTGAAACTCCACATACACTTTAGTGCTCCAAAACCAGCTGCTGCTATTAACTCAGCCACTCAGAGATAAAAGACTCATTATCTGTGTGAACCAGGTAATTTGAGACAAATCACACTAGAATTTGTGAAAGTTAATTCTGTTTATTGCACTTTGTTCACAAGACTAAAAGACAGAACACCAGTAAAAACAAGTATGGCAATATAATACTACAATGAGATTTTACAAAAAAGTTTCTGTTTCAGAATATGTTGTCCCAAGCACTACATTTTTTTAGTGAAGGAGTAAGAATTAATTACCACACAAGCAGCTAAAACGGCAACATAGTAAAAAAAACCAAACCTTAAGCCTAGCTGTTTCTCTGTCCTACTGCCATCAAAGTTCAAGAAATAGACAAGCATATTTTAAGTATCACCTCCAAACTGTCACCAGTAGAAGTCCTATTTCATTAATAGAAAGCAGAGTAATCAACTTCTTGTATTGAGGGATTAATCCTCAGCAGTTATAAAAATTTGTCTTCTTACTGTACAGACAATGTTAGCAGACACTCCCACCCCCCCAACCTAATACTGTTACACAATCCCCTTTAATGTAAACAAAGTTTGGTATGTACCTAAATTCATTCAAGTTCTCATAGGTTACTAAATCATTTAGAGAGTTTCTTTTTAACTAGCCTGAAAAGATAAGCAACTGGACTATTGTAGAACCATAAATGTACATATTTGACAGACAGCCAAGCTTTCTGCAGAACCCCCTCAGAGCTCAAGCTGATCCAACACAAGAACAGCTAACTCCTTGTCCCCACTCTTGTGCCAGTTCACTAACAAGACAAGAGAAGACTAATCAGGCAAGTTTTTAATAGGTGAGGTGATTGATACTACCTAATCATTTGGTTAGCAGCTGAGAACTGGCACAAGTTAAGAAGCACGCGAATATTGCCAGAAGCATGAAGATGATGGAAGGGAGCTGCCTTTTTCAACAAGAGCTTGTTAGATTAACTCAGGCATCTCACTTGGGCTCCACCCTAATTATGAAAAGCTAGCGCACACCCAATCTGTCCCTGCTCACCAAGCACTGGTGCCCATACCAATTCTAAGGTTCACATAATTAACTGGCTCCTACTGATCTGTACTTGGCATAGCTGACTTCGGAAAAAGCCACAGCATTTCAAAAATAATAAACATCCAGCCATATAATTGTGAACTCTCACTGCTTCACCTGTCACTTACCTGTCTATCTTACAAGAAGTCTTCCCTGGATATTTGTAGAGATTAATAGTGAAATTCATTATACGCTTATATAGGCATACTGAATTAGGACCCATCCTGCTGATATACAGGTCTTGTTGCAAATGTGCAAAAGCCACTTCGTACTGTGCCTGTGATTCGTTATGCTACTTGTCTAGACACAAGGTCTTCTACCCTAGCCAGGGATCATTTTGGTCAGGATTATTTTCCTTCATCTTTATCAGATTTTGTCTCTTCCTTAACTCCACCAGCACACAGTATAAACTGAACAGAAGGCAATCCTGCTATAGTCACAGTGACAAAATAGTTCAGCCACTATTTTTATCAAGTTAGTCACTCTGACAGCTTGTACAGTCTTCCTTTCACTTTAGGTGTACAAGCAAAAGCCACAGCAATCCGTTTAGTCAAAGAGGCTTCTGAGAGGCATATCCATACAGTAGTTCTCTACCAAACTGCCTCCCGAATTCTGCTGAAACAGGCACTGTTCAAGACTGAAAACATCATCTGAACGTGTTGCTAGTGACCTGATACTACACAAGAACTGGCTGATCCTCTGGCAAGCGAGGCAATCCAGGGACTGCCAAAACTGGCCGTAACACCACCTGGTTCTACACATTCTACACCTGGTTCTACAGAAATTATACAAAAGAAAGAGGCTATATAAAAACAACCAACAAACCACAACCCACTGAGCCCAGCACAGCAAGCAGATAAAGAAAAGAACATTGTCAGCCCCAAGTTTAAAAACATGACCAAGTCAGAGCAGAATTACTTATATTACTAATTACTCATATTTAGTAACTTTCTATAAAAAGATAATCAGGCAAGAAAGGGGCATAGGTTTTACCTTAAGTGCATTAGCTCTGGCTGTTTCATTCATATGTTAATACATGTGATGTGCCAGGTGTGGGGAGGGCAGAGAGGAAGAAATAAGGGAAAGAAATTAAGTAACAATAACAAAGACCCATAAAGGCTTTGTTAGCAAATACTTGCCCTTAACAGTTTTAAAAACAGTAGCAAGTCTGCTACTTGCTACTCTGAGTGGAGAGCAGAACAACTGAAATACTGCAACAGACTTGAGTTTTTGTACCAATCTCACCAAAGAAGGTGATTCTACAAGAGGAAGAAAACAACAAATATTGAAAAGTGTTACTTTTAATTACTCTTAAATCCACAAACCAAGAATGGATCAATTTATTTGCTTATACCTCTGGAGACAAAAGTTGCTATAAAAACAATGTTGATATTTAAAGTCACCACATGTCAAAGAAACTTGCCTGGTAGTTGAAGTAAATACTGGTACGGCTCTAGGATTCTTTTAGATGTTTCATCCATCCCATCCATTTCTTTATTTCTTAAGAGGTAGTCCACTGTTAAAGAAAGTGTTATTAACACTATTTAGATCAAAAATTAGGGAAGTAAAAACCAGATGCATACAATTAATAAAAAGTCTTCAAAGTTAGGTGCAAATATTCCTATTTTTAATGTGACACTTTCAGTTAATACTACCCTCATGACATAAAAAGTTTTTGAGATCTCATTTAGAAAAGGAACAAGCATATGTATTAAATGATTTTCTTCAGTTATTCATGAACAGTTTAAAGCAACTCACAGCCTTTGTTTGCTCTGATTTTATGTGTCAGAGGACTTAGATGACAGAGAAGTATTTAAAACATTAGCATTCATAACAATGAAGCTCCACTGTAAGTCTTTAGAGAAGACACTCAAGCCCATATAAAACCTCATATAACTAATCTGATTAGACCTCCCTAATTGCTTTCCCCATACAAAAATAGAGATGCCTAAGAGCAGAAAAATACACCTTACACCAGGGCAAACAAGTTGAACACTAGCTTCAGCCTTCGGACACAATTCTTTAGTCCTGCTTCAGAAGGCAGGACAGCACTATACCATTTTCTCACCTCTGTTTAAGTGTACAGACATATTCACACATTTTCCCATATACTATATACATCACAGACTCTTACGACAGATCTTTTGCTGAGCTATGCAAGGAATGGATGCTTATTTTCTGTTGGTTATGTTCCAGTTCACATACCTTTGGTCATCTATATCTGCCTTTTTTGGGTTTTTCAGACTGTTTTCTATAACAGATTTTTTGTCCTTTCACCTCTAGTCTTCCTTGCTGCACTGCAGATGCTGCAGCTCAAAACAATTCTTCTAATGTCATTTTAAGACAGGAACCGCAGCAGTAGCGTAAAGTCCGGTGCTACTTCAGCATCATTTCTCAGCTACTTAGCTAGCATCTTCTAAAGGGTGTACTTTGTGCCCCTGGAGCAACTGAATAGTCATTATGTTACCCGTAAAAAAAAATATTAAAGTGATATTTTAAGTATGGACTGGTGCATTTTTAGTGTGGGTACACTAAGGGGAATGGTTAACATGAGCGGAATAAGCTGTTCCACAAATTAAAACCAAATTAAACCAGCAATACTTTCCCAACAAAAACTCAGAAGATCAGCATTAAGATCACTGCTTCCTCTTAAGATACCCGGACAAACTGGTATTCCTCATTCACAACCCTTCCCCTTTCAGTACAGCTAATCAGTTCCTGTCTATTCCCACCCTCTGCTCACATAAGTATTTGTAGCAGTCCAAACCTGGAAACTGACCTGCATTAATAGCTCTTTTCCCAGCTTAAGCTTGGGTCAATTCCTTTATTTGCTTCACCGCATGTTAATCAAATGTATCAGCACTTAAGGGGCAAGAAAGGCTATTCAAGCAAAAGTAGTTGCTTATGAAATGCTCTTAAGGCTGCACCTTTTGAGAAACTATGCAGAGTTTTCCAAGCAGTAACACCACAAGAAGCAGAACAGCCTTTCCATCCTATCCCATGGTGTGCCAGCACAACTAGCTGTCAGACCACACAGTAATATAAATCAGATTTGACGCCCTTAGCTCCCTATTTTGTTTTCAGCTTGTTGGTATGACTGAAGGGATAGGAACTGCTTTTAAGCCAGCACTGCCACTGAGAGTCAGCTGTCAAACTGTACCCTTACGTATCAAGGATAAATCTCAAAGGACTCAGCAAGGAAGTGAAATCAAAGAGATCATCACAGTCCATCCACAGATGTTTTAAGCAGAAAGCAGCTGATAGATATGGATATAAGGAGGCACTACCAACTTCACAACTCTTCTGTGGTTATTATTTGTCAAAAAGCCACACAGATGGTTTAAAATTGAAAGTGCCTAGCTATCCAACAGAGCTGGGAAGAGTTAGGGTCAGAATTGCTTCTCCGCAGAAGTTTCTGCTTAAGAGGAAATCTTAAAGTTCTTCCTCTTCCCTCAGGGAATTTGCGGATTTCTTACCTGCCTGTAGGACACTAAGCCAGTATTCAAAGTCCTCAGCCAGCTTGAAATTTGTTAGTATTACGGAACATCAAAATAAATCTTTGCATTTCTTGGCACAAAACTAATAGTCCACCTGAAATCCTGCTTATCAGCACAAAATTAGTCAAGCCTTCCCCCACAGGTGCCACTACTTTAATTTTTTTTTTTTTAAATAAGAGGGACAAAAAAGCTCTAAAGAGAAAAAGAATGGTTGATAACTTGGCTTAAATCACTGCAGTTAAACTTCTCTGCTATGCTACCTTTAAGTGAAGTGACAGGTAATCTCTGCTAAGAAAAAGAGCAACAGTCTGACTATACATGAGACAGCTATATATCTAATACACCCACTGAAACAAGAACAGTGAGCAGAACATCCCCCAGACTTACACTAAGAAAATGAAACTTGATAAAGAAATATGTAAATTAAGATGCTTATAAAGGCCCGTAAGCAAGAACATTATGATATGAAACTTGTAATATTATTGCTGTTTGCACACATTTAAAATATCTAATACAAGTGGGCAATGCTTTATATTAAGGGTTTCCTCCCCAGGCGACTGACAATTTACTAGGGAAGTTACACTGCTGCAGACAGCCTTCTCAAGGAAGACATTTAGAGACAAGATCTCAGTCAGCATCTCCTAGTAAAAAGTAAAATTGCCAGGAGTTAAACAACAAATGAACATGAATACAAAGCCTCCTGTTAGTGAAAGTGCAAGAACTGACCGCATGCACGCATTCAAAAGATTAAAGCAGTTACGGACATTTTGCCTTTTAAAGCAGTACTGAGACTTGCTGCATTTCAATTAACGCATTGCTAAATAGGTCATTTTTCAGTATCCCTACATAAGCATCTCCAGTAGGTGTTACAGGCACAGGCCATGCAATCACGATAGAGACCTCACAGAACTGTCTCTTGGACTGCAACAAATCTCTCTAACGATCTCTTTGAAAACACAAGACACTCAAATAAGATGGCGACACGGGCTTCCTTGAGTTAGAACTACTCTGAAACTAGACTTGAAGCTGTTGTGTCTAGAAGCTTTCTAGAGAAAATGCAAGCAGTATTACTTCTAGGCTACACGTCAAGAAAAGTTTTTACTCTGAAACTTTGTAAAACAGCTTTTTGTCACATTCCTCCCATCTCTTTCTACAGCATATTCTCCTCCTCCAAATAAGGAGAATATGATCACCGAAATAAATCCAGGCTAAATATACAGACAGTGTGTTAAAAGCATCATTATATCCGTGCCTCCAATCACAGTACAGTCGCACAGAAAATAAGAGAGAACCACCAAAGGAGCAGAGAGCTGTCGCGCAACAGGAACCATCCAGAAAATTCTTCAATCAGCTCCATAACAGAAGTTAGTGCACCGAGACACTGGTTTCATTGTAGCCAGCGGGGAAAAGAAAAGAACAGAAGGTCCCAAACAGGGGGATGTAAGAGCGAGCAGGTTTGTTTCAGAAGGAATACACAGAACCTGTTGTGAGCGTGTGCCGTTCCAAAGGGGCCATTATCGAGGCTCTTAACCCAAATGTAATTCAGATGGATGCTTGCTACCTTAGTTCGCATTCTCATTCTAATCAGCAGGAGTCCTCTTTACATCCCTCCCGGGCTGATGCCGCACAAAGCCCCGCACCCCGCGGCGGGGCAGGCAGCTCCCGCGGCCGGGAAGGAGGGCAGCGGCGCCCGGGCCCGGAGAGCCGAGGGGACAAACCCGCAGCTCCCCCCAGCTGCCATTGCAACGCCAGCGCCGGAACGGCGAAGAGACACCGCCGCTCCCACCGTGCTGCGGCTCTCACGGGATTTACAGCTACAACCCGGCACCAGCAGCCACAGGAGCCAC
>VXBW01008502.1:1258790-1319247 GCA_013400375.1 Thinocorus orbignyianus
GACACCCCGCTCCCCCGCCGCGCACACGGGCGCTCTTCCTCCTACAATGGAGGAAGAGCCTCCCTTTGCTCTCTCCTCCTCCCCTCTCTCCGGCTCCCCGCCGTGAAGTGGGGNCTGGGAGGGGAAAGAAGGGAGGGGTTGCGTGAAGAAATGCTGTCCTATCTGTCAGTCCGTCTGTCCCGACCCCGGTGCGGGGCTGGGTGCTGGTGCGGATCCAGACTGCGGGCTGCCTGGCTCCGCTGCTGTGTTCGGGTGCCTCGGCTCGCTGGCTGGCCGTGGGGCAGGCTTTGCTGGGGGAAGGAAACTGAGAGTTCGCCGAGCGGGGGTTGTTCTCTCTCCTTCAGAAACATTGTTTGTAGGAGAATAAGGACATGGCTGCCTGGGCTGAGCTTGCTTCATGGAGGAGCAGGGGACAGTCACCCTGCTTGAGAAAGTAGCCTTGCGGGGGATGTGGTGGCTGTGCAGCCGTGTTTACTCGAATAGAGGTTACACGGTAGATTTACTTACTTTCTATTTGTTAATAGGAGTTTTGTTGAATGAATAATCTTGATGTGGTCAGGGAGGGTGCATGTAAGAGCTTCTCTGCAGTGAAGTGCTGGCTGTAAGGTGCAGAAAGATTTTTCAAACAGGTTCTGATTTTCTTGTCGGTGCTGTGTAGTATTCACATACCTCACTGTTGCTCGTTTTCCTTCTTTAAGGCCTTTCTAGGCTGTTTATTTTCAATATGTTATGCAAGTTTTCTAGAAAAAAAAATCATATTGCTGTGCAGCAAAGATCTGTGTACCTAAAAGTAGTTTTTAGCAACCGAGCTTGCTATTTTTTTTTAACATTTTGCTGCTGATGTCTTGCTCAAACAGCCTTTTATGTTACCATGACCCCCATGTAATTTAGTTCCTGGTCCTGCTGGGCTGCAGTAAATCTTACTTCCAAATACTGTAAATACCATAAAAAATAATTGTTACAAGGCTATGATAACATGATCTCTTTGATATTTATGAATCAAAAAGAGAAGTCTGTGTGGGGTGTTGCAGTATCAGAGTTGTATGTACTGTCTGTGAATGAGTATTATGTAAAATGTGTACTTAGGACTATATTCACTGCTGGAAATGGTAAGTTATATGGACTGTGTTAATTTCTAGATTGATCTGAGTTGCTGAGCAGCGAACAGTCTTTCTGTATAGCTGTTAAACCTTTATCATATTTTTCTACTTCGGTGTCTTAACGACAGTATCTTTTAAAATATCATGTTTTAATTGCTCTCTCTCTATGATCTTTCTTTAACAAGTGTAAGATTTATAACACTGCACATGTCTTTCTCATTAAAAGTAAACTATTTATGAATCTGTAACAACAGACTGATGAAGTAGTATGATACGGAGCTTTCCAAGTGTGGCTCATTGCCTGGTGGGGATTCAGGAGATGGAAGCAAGAGAAATAGGAGGCAGTATAGGGAGCTGTTTTCCCCCAGAAGGAAAAACACTTATTTAAATGACAGCTAAATTTACATACATTTCTAATATTCTTTTTCCGTGTAAACAAATCTTACTGTTACCATAGAGATTAGGTTCAGATACTGCGGTTACAGAGCCATATAAATATGTAGATAGACAGTTGGGAGGATGAGGAGGTCGGATCACAAGTGGAATACGAAGTGCTCTGAAATAGTGATAGAGACCCAATTCAGGCTGAATTGAACATAAAACAAATGTTTAAATTTAAAGTAACACACACAGGAACTTGTTAATAGAGTAATTAAAAAAAAAAAAGAAAAAGAAAAAAAAGCTTCCAGCTTATTCTTTAGTAAGATATGTGCTACTATTGCATTTGTACTTATTTTTTAAAATCTGAATTAATTCTGTCAGGGTGTTCATATGCTAAGTTTAAGTCTGCAAGTTTTGCAGTTTGTGTGTGTGTAGTGTAAGCTTACATATGCTTGAGATAACTCCCTGTATTTTATTTACTGTGCCCTGTCACATTAAAACTTAAAACTTTTAACAGTATTGTAGTTCAACAGAAATTTCTAGGATTCAACAGTCTAATTAGGACTGTTTTTTAAGATTTTAGGAGTAATAGAGTCACATTAGTCTTTCTCCCTGTCTTAAGTTACTGATTTATTCTCTACATTTAAAAGGATACAAGTTAGTCCAAGAAGAAGCAGTAAAGGAGAGTGCTTAAGGAAGACATTAGCTTTCTGTTTCTATCATGACAAGGTAACGTTGACTATACTGGATCGAGATACTGTTAAAGTATAAGTGTGTATTTGTGTGCATTTATTTTGTAAATTATTGAGACTATACCTCAAGGACACTTCAGCATGTGGAGGATTTAATGCTCTAAGGCCTAGTCTTACTTTAAGTCTGCTGACTGCAGACTTGCTGCTTACTGCACGATTGAGGCCTCTGTTTTCATTTATGCCTTGGTCATTCTTTCAGGTGCAGAGAGTTGTGTATTCCAGTGCAGAGAGCTTTAGAACTGGATTTCTTGTTAGTATCTTTATCTCTTTGGGTGAACTTGAACAACTCATTTTTCCCATCTTTGTAGTAAGGATAATATGTTTATCATTCTTTGTAAAACATAGTGAGGTATATTTAGGTAGAGAGCCACATCGTGTTGATAGAAAGCTGTAAGTCACTCACGCTCTTGCACTTTGGAACCCTCTGAGACGAGAGGTGTGCTGCTTGCTAAGAGATTACTACCTCCAAAGCTGTTGTCCTGCAATAACCCAACTTAATCCAAGTAAATGAAGTCCCTTGTATAAACTAGTAACTTTAGCCTATCAAGCAGTCTTCCCATGGACTGCAAACAACACTTGAAGGCACTATTGAAATCCTGAAATATGTCTTGCAAGAACTATTGAAGTCTTGACATAATTGTGCTTGTTATTGTGATGTTCTAGTAAATCAGGCTTTTTGCTGTGTTGAATGACCTCTGATAATTGTTAGTACAGTTGTACAGATAATGGCTAGGATGATTTGTATGTTGTTGTGAAGCTTTTTTGTTTGTTTGTTTAACTTAGGCACCTTCTGCACAAGGTCTTTTTGCATTAAGCATGCTTCAGAAGCATGTAGAAACTGATTATTTAAAAACTAATTGCATGCCATCAAATTACTACCTACTAAGTAGGGAGCAATATATAAAAAAAGTGTTATAGTGTTTTTATTTTTCCCCCAAAGTCAGGAAATTAACTCCAGGAAAAGCAGAGTCTCTGCTTTTAAAGAAAGAACTAAACACAAGCTCAGTTTCACCAGTGATCTGTAATAAGAACTATTGTAAATGCTCCTGAGATTTTTAATATGTATCATGGTGTGTGCTTGATATTTAAATATGTGAATGAGGGTAATATACCCACAGTAGTTAAAAAGTTCACTGCTGACTGGAGATAAAAATAGTGGATATCCCAAAAGCCAGAGCATTACACTATGAATTAAGTGGTCTGAAATGACTGTTTAAGTGTCTTGATGCTATTTGCATGTTAATACTTTTCAGTCTGTATAATAGGAAATAGTAATTGTTGTAGGTATTTCTGTTTGGTAGTCCTAGATATTCCTGAGTGCTCGCTCAAAGCTGCCACACTAACAAATAAGGGAAGCCACACGTACAGTTTAGGGGGGATTTTTGTTTTGTTTCGGTTTCATTTATCTTGAATTTACATTTTGGTTTCAGTAGTCTTTCCTAGTGATGTCTCTAGCTTTCCACAGAGCTCAGTGGTTCACACTGATGCTGTGACTGCTTTCCCTTAAAGCTTGTTAGTCTGTTGCTCGTATTCTCTGCCAGTACAGCAGGGGACAAAAGTGAAATATCCAGTAAACTTTTCAGTCACTAATTTCCAACTTTGAGCACAAGTCAGCTGAAAGTCCTGTTGCTCTTATGCAGGCTGGAAACTAGTCGTGGAATGTAGTGACCTTTCACTTTCTGGTTAACTATTTGAATTGCAGCAGAAATGGAGATTTGTAGAGGAAGAGTACCGTTAGAGTAGGTTTTTGTGCTAGAGATATGAGAACAGGTAAGTCTTAACAGGTGGTTTTCCATGTGATTTGTTTTTGCATTGTGAAAAATAATTTTCTTAAACTCTGTCCTGGTGTTTCAGTTTGAACAAGTGATCAGAGGTGGTTATTGACTTCCTCATGCTTGCACGATTATGTAGATAGGAAAGCAAACACCACTTGCACCAGGCAATTACAAGTCGTGTTGGAATAATCTGTGTTATTTTGAAATTGGTTATTTGCACTTTTGAAATGCCGAACATAGTATATCTTACAGTGGCTAAACAACACGGAAGTCTGAACTCAAATCTGCATCTTTAATGTGTGATTGTTCAGTAATTGAGTGTCTTGATAAGGACTCAGTTAATTAGACCACCTAGTGGAAAAAAGGCTGCATTAGATTGAGAAGACTAAAGTTGTAATAAACTATGAACATTAGAAAAGTTAAGTTGCCTGTATTATTATATTCAAAATGGGTGAAGCATTTTTGGATCAACACACTCACAGCGGCATGACGATTGTGTCAGGATACTGTCTAAGAAAAATGTTGGTAGACAGAATAATGAATATGCATATCTTCACTAGAACACTTGGAGACGGTTATTCAGTTCACTTTGTAATCTGAAACAAGTACTGTATAGGTGTAGCGCAGGAGCGTGCTGTGATGCACATTGTGTGTCTGTGTTTTCAAAGAAATTCTGCATTGTAATTGAGAAGTCTTTCAAAACAAAATGCAATGGTTTTGAGTATTACGCTTCACAATTACTGTCAAATACTTAACCTAGGTGCTTCACTGATTATGTAAACTAAAAAAAAACAAGGGCTGACTTCGAGGAAGGTGGAAATCATACTGTTACCACAAATTAGTTTTAATTTTTTCTTTAAATCCTACAAATACACACTTTTTCCTTAGAAATACATGTATTTATGATAGGATGAAGACAAAAAATAAAGGGAGTTTAACTCCTTTGAAAAGCATAACAAATTTTAGAGACAAAACTTAGAGATTCTAATGTGATACAGAGCTGTACAAATGTTAGATTGTCAGTTTGTACTTACTTGAAAGTATTTAATGTGTTAAATGCTGTAGCACGTTCTCTGCAGTTCTACTTACTATTGTAGGCACTTCATCTATTCTTGCAGGAATGTACAAAACTGAATAAGCAGGGATTTTGAACTGGTTTTGCTTTAAATATGATTCAGATCACAGCTGCTGGTAAGTCAGGGCTTGTATAGCTGCTTGCTTTTTAGTTGGTGTGCTTCAGTAACAAATACTTCTTTTTTGCCTTTCCTACATACCACTTGGAGTGTTGTCCAGTTCCTGTGCTTACTACCACTCACTGGATATTTGCTTGTGTGTGCGTGGAATGGATTTTTAAAGACTTCTAGAAGGTTTCAAAAGGCCTATAAGGAACTAAAGAAAATTGTTTAGCCCTATGCGTAAACTAAATTTTAGTGATTTAATATGTGTTCTAATAATTATTTTAAAAGATTTGGATGGAAAGTCATACATCTGAGTGGCTGGGGGTTTTTTTGTTCTTTTGTTTTTGTTAACATGGGGTGACCAGATGAGAGGATATTTCAAGGAATTCAAGTATGGAAAAGACAGTGAGCCACTTTGATATTCTGTACTTGACAAGACATCTATTTTCCTTCTGAAGATTAGTTTGAACCAGGGAAGAAATTCAATAAAGCACTATTGTGCTTTGCTTTTTTTTTTTTTTTTTTTGGTTGNGGAAGGCAGCATATAAAACAGTCATGACCTGTTTAGCAAGAAGTGTTTATAAGCAAGCTCTGGAAAGGCAGCTGTGTGAGACTGTCAGAGCAGGGTGGTGGAGGGTGTTGCTGAGTTACCTGTAGAAAACTGGGTCTGAGGTGACCCCTGCGTGACAGTGACTTCCTTAGTGAGTGTATATTAATTAATTGAATGTGGAATACTGTTTTGGGGTTTCCCGATGGTAGGGATCAGCCAAGTCAGGGACTGGCTGCAACTGAAGAGTTGCATATATACATATATGCAACTCATTTATTTATATATATATATATACACGTATGGGGAGCACTATGAAAAGAACTTCTAAGAGCGAAGCAGAAACATTGTACAACATAACTATGAGAAGGCATTTTTCTTACTGTGAGCAAAAGCAGTAGTCATCTCCAGTTAACCCGGAGTTACTTGCTCCTATTGCTGTTGTCTTTCAGCCTGCATGTCCTCTGTAGTGAAGAGGGTACTCAATATGCTGAAAGCATCCAGAACTCCCAAATTATGTAGTCTTTGATGGTGACTTCGGCAGACCACCTTAAGGAATTTGCTATTTAGAGACTGCATTCATCAGTTGTTAAAGCTTAGCATTGCATGGCAGATCACCCAGGTTGAACTACCCGGTGAAGAACACTGTTCTTGGGTAGAAGACCAAGTTTGCTGTTCTTCTCATTGTTTAATCAGTTGGTTTGTGCTCCAACAACCTACAGCAAAGGATTTGGTTTCATAAGTAGTTTGTCAAATCAAGCTTGTATGGTCATGGAAGAATGCAGTCTTGTCTCTTTCTTCCGCTCCTGGCTGTTTATTTTGTTGTCTTTTGTGCCTGCAGTCCATTTGTGTGGTGCCAGGGTGGACTGAATCAAACTGAAATTAACTCAACAACAATCAAATATATATACTCTCCAGTTGCAATCAGTCCCTGACCTGGCTGATTCCTACCATTGGGATGGAGGAAGGAAGGACGCACACTGGACTGATCTGACATGTTTTAAACTGCTTCTGAACACAACTTCTTCCCCATCCCTCTGCCAAGGTAGCAGTTTGCCATCATTAGGCTACACATTTTGTAAACTCTCCGCATGTGAAATTGCCATAGAGGTTTTTCTAGGTTTGCTTACTAGCTAGAACAGTGCACTTCTCTGTAGGTTTGAAGTCCATGTTTTCTAGGAGGTGTTAAGATTAAATGGAATTGATGATGTGCCTTTAAGGTGATGAATAAAATTTAATTTTTGATAGGATGTTGATTTCAAGTTCAAAAGATGGAGACATTTTAAAGAAGAGATAGCATTAGACACAAAAAAGGATGTATTTTAAGTATTTTTTTAAGGAGGCCAACATAAACTTTGCTTCCCCTACTCCTCTCAAGTTCTTACTCAATACATGGAAAGAATACTGTTACTAATAGTAATAATGTCTTTCACCCCCCAAAGTAGAGAAACAGTTGATACTATATTTTTCTACAGAAAATTATTTACAAATATTAGATTCCTATTCTGTAATGATTATAGTATTCGTGTAACTAGTATCTATGTCAATAAATGCTGTCAGTAGGTATTTTTACCATTGGGTGGAAAAATGAAACAATTGTGCTACTTTTATTCCAAATCAAAACAGCTGTAAATAACTTGGGGAGAAATTACATCACTCTGATACAGAAATCAAAGGGAATAGAAGTCAAACTTTTGATTCTTTGTATGTTAAGAAAGGACATGTATTTATGGGTATATCTATGGACACCCAGTGGCAGGCAGGAGTTACGCCAGTTGGAGATGGTAGAGTAAGGTGTATGACACTTTCTACTTGTTACCAGAAACTTAATGGAAAAAATTAGATGACATCTGTTATCTTCCTTTCCAAGAACTAGGGTTCTTACTGAGCTTTTGTCTGGGATCTTTTCCCTTATCTCTCTTACATGACCTTCTAACTTACTACTGTTCATTGTTTACACCATCCTTCTAAGGATGGGGAAATGGGATTTGACGTCAGCAAAATTCAGAACCAAGTGTGTCTGATGCAAGGTTCAGCTGGTAATAAATAATGTAATAGAGAGTAATTTTTTTTGTGTTTGTTTTTTCACATTCTCTTCTGATCTGAAAAAAATCTTTTGGTTTCTGGCAGGGCAGCTTGATCCACTGTGATAATTTTTTTCCTTCAGAATTTCACCTATCCTCTCAACAGCAGATTTCAAGTGCTAAATCTCTTACTTGTACATTTAAAATAGTCCCCTTCATGTTTTCTTAAAGTAGAATTCTTGAATTCAAAAATTCTTAAGAAAGTAGAATGTATTCTTTTAAGATCACAAGAAATGTTTTAAATCCATTTATAATGGTGGCAGTTAGACTTTCCAATATCCTGTATGTCTGTATAAGTGAAAGAATGTTAGCTTGATCTCTCAGTTATTGCTGCAATACTTAAGTTAATGTAACTTCTTTTCCTGGGAGACATAGTAAGGAGTTGAGACATTTTGGAAATGAGTCCGTGTTACACCAGCATTTCAGAATTCAGGAATTTCTGGTGGAATGTATGTTTCAATTTTTAAACTTCTACTGCCACACTGCTTATTGAAAGACAGATATTGATTTAATATTATAGCAATGTTACTTCAAATCGAATCACTAAACTTGAAATAAAATTACATCATTCTTAATTTTTGTGCTTCCATAAATATAAAAGCATTTTTGAAAACATAGCAATAATTTTATAAATTTCTACTTTAATTTCTTTAGAAGGTTTTTGTGCTAGATATGCATCAAGGGAGATAGTGAAGTGCTTTAGCATAATTAAGAGTATGCATAAAATTGGAGTGATATTGTATCACACAGATTTGAGAAAACCTGTAACAATTTATTGTCATTTAGACAATTATTCTATCTGCCGATGACCCCTCCCCACCCAGGAAGGGAGAAACGGGGAACACAAAGTAACATGAGGGTTGAAATGTAAATAGATTTAATAGAATAACACTAAATAATTAACAAAAATACTAAAGAATTAGTACAAATCCTGATACGGATAAAAGATATACAAGAATTATACTCAGCTAATCATATCAGCAGAAGCTGTGTGCTCCCAGCAGTGGACAGCACGTGTCAGACACCGTGAGCGCCGCGGCTACAGGAGGAAAGGGACGCCTCAGGGGTCCGGCACCGGGGCAAGGAGTTGTCTGGACTGCTGCCATCAAGGGAGAGACTATGCTGTGAACTTCTCTAATTNAGAAACGGGGAACACAAAGTAACATGAGGGTTGAAATGTAAATAGATTTAATAGAATAACACTAAATAATTAACAAAAATACTAAAGAATTAGTACAAATCCTGATACGGATAAAAGATATACAAGAATTATACTCAGCTAATCATATCAGCAGAAGCTGTGTGCTCCCAGCAGTGGACAGCACGTGTCAGACACCGTGAGCGCCGCGGCTACAGGAGGAAAGGGACGCCTCAGGGGTCCGGCACCGGGGCAAGGAGTTGTCTGGACTGCTGCCATCAAGGGAGAGACTATGCTGTGAACTTCTCTAATTTACATTCAGTGTGGCGTTCATGGTATGAAATAATCCTGTTGGCCAGCTTGGGTCAGATGCCCAGGCCTTGCTCCTCCTCGTCCCTGCACCTGGCAAGGCTCGAAAACAGAGACCTTTAATCTCACAAAGCCTGGCTGGCTATAAAGTAAATATTTTCATTAATTCAGACACTTCTAAAAAAGTGCAGTTTTCCCCAGTGTTAGAAGAAAAGTTAGTCCTGTGTCTCTCAACCCAGGACAGGTACCAATACCTTGCCGCCTGGAAGAGAGACAAAAATGGAGACAATAATTAAAATTGAGGTCACTTCCGTTTTGTGAATGCAGATTCATTCTGAGGTTTTCTTTCAGAACATCATAATGACAGTCCACATGCATTTACCCATAAAACGTGATTTGGGTAACTGTGCAGTATTTTCATCTTCTTTATGGAAATAATGTCATGCCTATTTTCCTCTGATACTGGACAACATAAAAGACATTAAAGCTTGGATTAATTCCTTTGCTTACAGATTACTAGTGCAGCTTTTACATTCCTAAAATTCAAGTAGTACGAAAGATGATGTCACTTCATGATGGGCAGTACTGGATGCATGGGCTGGAACCTGCAGAGTCACGCTTTACACACACACACACACACACACATATATATATATTCAACTGTTCTTGATCTGTTTTGGAATTGGGCTGCCAAGGCTGCTGTTCTGTGTTCCCTGGAATAATTTAACATAAATTGCAGAAGGTATTAGTATGTGTATTAGTGTGTATGTCTGCAGTAATTCAGTTTTTCTTTGTTGGTAATTCTTTGTCTGTTGAGCTTATACTCTGATTTCAGTTTACTTGGCCTGATGGTAGCCAAAATATTTGTATTGATAAGTTAAACATACTTCACTGTATTAAAATAAATCTCTTATTTCATACATTGACTCTTCTTGGATAATAGAGAGTATATATTTGTATACATACCTACTAGTGCAGGATGATTCAACTTTTTGGAGGCAAATAAAGTGAATGCGTTGCTTTTGTTACATTCTGTGTGGTAAGAAAAAACAATAATGACAGAGTAATAATAGTGTATCAGTGATCGAGATATAGGTGCATGTACCCCTATGACAGACTTGTTTCACTGTGATGTACATGGCATCGGTAGCATGTAGATAACATCGCAAGTGGTAGTAAAGTTGTTCGGTAAAACTATACTTGCTTTATTTTGTATAAAGATAGAGAACAATCCTACCTGATTCTGACTGGAATAACTTGTTGTGCAACAGCACTTAACTGAACATTTGACATGGTGTAACAAAATCTTAATTATAGTCTGACAATAAATATCAAACATAGCATCTATTATGTGGAATAAAAATCACTCATGATACTGAAGCTGGCCTGATCAAGTTTCTCAAGTTGTGTATATTGTATTTACTTAGATGGAATTTTCAGGAAGCAAATCAGCTTTTATGATCTTTGTAGAAACATATTTAGTAAAAAAATTACAAGAAGTGTAAAAAAACAAACAAACAAACAAACAAACAAACAAACAAACAAAAAAAAAAAAAAAAACCAAGAAAGTGATTATATACTTCAGGTGCTTGATTCCAGACATATCCAAATGCTGTTCCAGAACTTTGCTGTCTTACTGCTGCAGATGGATATCCTTACTACGCTTTCTCAGAATCAAATTTGGGACAAAAAGAAATACACTGCAATACTTGAATGCCATCTGCAAATGCGACTACCCGTTGTTGACAGGAAAACTCCTTAGTCTCAAAGGAACTGCAGCATCTTTTGTTTTGTCTGGCAGTTGAGCTTACCACAGCTTTTGTGCCCACTGGCATTCCAGCCCAGTACAGGAATTGGTATCTGGGCACACGGCGGCAGCTTAGGAGGGCCAGAGTGAGCTCTTTAGCTGAGTACTCTGCTTCTCGCAGTGCCCATGTACAGTATTTCTGTGAAAGCGAATATTACAGTGGGCTGATTAGTCATATGGTAGCATTGGAAGATTAGGTTTATCCTTTTAAGCTGTGTATTTCAAAGTTTCTCTTCAGTTATCATTTCAGGCTTAGGGAAGAAATGTAGATTGTAAAAAATATCTTTAATTACATTTCATTGACATATGTAGTTGATACTGTAGCCTGCTGATTTGAAAGAGACAGTGATAATTTATTGATAGGCTTTGTGAGAAAACTGCGTTGTCTTGGGTACCGAAGGCCTCTTGGGGTGCCTCTTGTTGAGCTTTTCAGAACAGAATGAGGTTTCACGTGGAAAGTAACAATAGAATTGTTGACGTACAGAAGACTATCAAGTAAAACTTGAATAGATTTTTTCGCTTTCACTTTAGTAATCCCAAATGTTACTTTTTGAAAAGAGGCTAAAAAAAAATGAAGGCTTTAGTATAAGAGGCTTAAAGACTTTGAAGAAAAAGATGGGCTTCAGCACACTTGAAAGCAGCGAGTAGAGTCTTACATCACCTATGCAACTTCAAAAATTTTCCTGTCTGTTCTTTAATATGTTGAAGAGTTTTGTGGAATCAGAGCAAGGATCATTCCTTAAATAGCCACTCCCTGGAAATGGCTGCCATTAGTCACAGGCTAAGCCAGCTGAAGATGTTTTGGAAACAGGTGCAGCAATGAGTAGCCAAAGAAACTGAGGCATCCTGGGTAGCTGAATTGGATAAAAGGGATGAAACAAATAGCGTAGGCCCTTTAATTCCTTAACCTTTGGGAGGTAATGTAGCTGACTACTAGCTGCTTGTGTATTGTTCTTATTCCCTATAGTACTATGGTGGCACTTTCACTTTCTGAGTAGCACACTTCTGAAATATATTAGAGCTATTAATAATTATGTAGCTCTCGACAAATCTCTTCTTAAACTTGTCTTCAACTGATTATTTCTCTTTTCTTAATATCTGTGTTACTTCTAATGCTTGCATTCTTGGTTTGCTGCAGGTATTTTCTGCCTGAAAATTCTTGAAAGGGTTTTCAAAGAGTAGAAGTTAGTTCAAGAGGAAAAGCTTGCATTTCTTCTTTGGCCAATTGCCATATTTATGATACAGAGAGTTCTTTTTTCCCCCTCAAACCTCCTTTCGCAAACCTAAAGTTTAAATACTGAACTCTTACATTTAGATGGAGAGGAACTCTGGAAGACAAATGCTGTTGTGGAGAGGGAAAATACAGATCTTTCTTGTAACAACCTTGCTACTGATCATGCAGGAATATTTGGTGATTAGCATTCTCAGAAAATGTGTTGAGGTGGGAGAGGAGTTCATAAGTGTGCTTATATTTGTTAGACTTCTCTAAGTTTTGAATTGTGATCCTACAAATTAGGAAACTTGGAAAGCTAGCTCATAGAAGAATATTCTTAAAGGAACACTGTAATTTTTATGAGAACAAAAGGCAAAAGATAAGACCTATGGACTTAATATTTCAGTCAATTTTTTTTTAAATCCCTGTAAAACTGTACTGAGTTACATACGACTTTTTTCAGAAGACAGTGCTGGCATTTCTTTCTATTAATCCGGGGAGAGAGGGATATGCAGGAAAGCTGTTGGTTTTTCACAACTTGTGGGATGTGGGGAGGAGTTACAATTTACTTAACAGTTTGAGGAACTGTCCATCTGCAAGAAAAGGGCACTGTGAAAAATAATTGTTGATGTTTTCCTGGCAGAGGATTACATTAATGAAAACAGAGTTTATTCAGTAGGATGTTCTGCCACAGCAGGAATCTAAATTTAACATCACCCATAGTGGCTCAACTGGAAGTAGGTTTGAGGTATGGATTGCCTTGTATTATGGTTTGGGAAAGCAGCATTCTGATTTTTGTTGGGATAACTTCAAGTTTGCTTAACTTGCTTCTTCTCTTGGGAAGTTTACAGCTCAATGTTGTGCAGATACCTGTGCAAATATGCAAGTGCTCTGCTTGTTAGAGTACAAAGTTCAGCATGAATTGTAATTTACTGTAGTTTTTTCACGTAATTACTCACTGTACTAATTTCTAAGCTGCCCTAGCTATCCAGTGTCCAGCTTAGTTAAGGCATCTATATTCTGCAAGGGTGTAGATATACCGTATGTCAACAGCAGACAAGAGGTGCTGATAAGAAAGCACCAGTAGGTTTAACAGGAAGTAATAATGTTTGTTTCAGTTTTTTTCAGGCTCAGATAATTGATTATGTGGATTCTGTACCTGCGGTCTTAGCTGTTCTGCTCTTCTTGACTGGGAGCTTTCTGTAGCCTTAACTAACCGTTTTGTAATACTGCTGGACTAACTTAATATGGTCACACTAATGCTTCACTTCTCTTTAACCTTGCTTGTGTCTGATTCCAAAAACTGTCTTCTGAGTGTCTTTAATACAAATGTTTTCAGCCAGTGATCTGCAGGTGCTGTGGGTTCTGTAGTCTGCTTCTAAGGAGACCTGAAGATCTAAATAAGATGAGCAAGCGTGGTGTTGATAGGTCTGTTCATTATGGAGGGACCTGTAGCTCCATTAGAATTTTGGGGGAAAATCAGTCGATTGAAAAGAACTTTATATAATGGAGCTGTCCTTTTGTAATTACATTTATTTGCATGTGGCATGTGTATATTCCCCTCCTCCTTTGCACATAAAATAGTACGTACTCTAAATTCCTAATTTTTTTCCCCATCTTTTTTTTTTTTTTTACTATGAGAAGAAACTGAAGATTTTTTTCACTATTTTGAAAGATGTAAGAATTTTTTTTTATATAGAAAGATATTATGTAGTTACATAGTTGTATTGTAGTAGGACTTACAGGCAGTTCACAGATGGTAATGCTGTACTACAAATGTCATGAAATGATGCAGGTAAAGGTGCATGCATAAAAAGCCTGAAGTACTACTGATGTTTTGTATGTGTGTAGTTACTGTGTGCTATTTGTATCTTAACAAATGTAATGCTAAATAATTGTATATTAGGAAGAAGAATCCTTTTCACAGGAAGCTTGGAGAGAAAAAACAATATTTACTTAATGGAAGATGGAAAAAATATAGGAAAGGATAATCTGCAGAACGCTGAAAAATATTTATAGAATGTATCATGCCAAATACATTGCAAAGAGACCAGTATAAATATACATATAAAGCATAATACTTTAAATATCTACTTTCTAAGATTTATGGTGCAGAAGTAATAGCGGTCAAGTTGACATGTATTTATATACAACCTCTGCAAACATGTATGCATATAGCTTAGCATCTAGAATTTATCTGCAGTCCTCTAAAAGCTTCAGTTTTTTGGCTAGCTTGCCTTAGAGTTTAATTCCAGTTTTATATTTCTGACATATTAGCTGTTTCAATTGCATAATTGTGGCATAGGGAATTCCAGGAAAGCCAAATATGAGAGTTAACTATTTTTAAGCCAAAACATTGCACTCTTAGTGTATTAGTTGTTCTACCCAAATGAGGTGTGTTTTGTTAGTGCAGCGTTTCCCCCTGGAGACTAAAGAATACCAGGTTACTGACTAGGAATTAAAAGGTAGTTTAGACCAGGAGTGAAAATCTGCCAAATAATAAATCTGTTCCAAATAAGGATCCGCTTATGCTAAAACCTAAGGAAAAGTCTATTGATTAGTGTATGCATCTAGTTTTGGCTGTTTTGCAAAATAAGAATCTGAAAAGTTATTGCTGGCACTGAGCTAGAAAGGAAGACAGACTGCTGGTCTGTGCATGCTAAATCTGCTGAAGCCAATGGAGAAATTTGAGGACAGTCCTGCAGAGCATGTCACTGGAAAGCTGTTCTTAAGCGCATATTCAGGTTCTGTTACTTGTGTTTGGATCTTAGTGAATCTGAGATGAAAACAACCTGTTTGGAAAAGTGAGAGAAAAGCAAAAGGCAAGTTGGTGGAGAGAACAGAACTTCATTTCCTGTAGATAAAATACCTTTATTCTATATGCTTTTTATTTAATATAGATTACTTTATTTCCACCAAGTCTGAATTTTGCAGAAGAAACTATATTCTGGAGGTGTAATTGACTGAAATTGTCTTTGTAGTGATATTTGGCTTTCCTTTAGTTGGCTTTTTTAATAGCAATGCCAGGCTCCGTGCAGTGGCGGGGAGATCTGCAGAGCCATATTCCTTTGAGTGTCTTTGAGTGTGTGCTGTGGCAAATGGTGCTGATGGGCTCCCCAGGGTAAGTCCACACAAGACCATGAGACTATTGAAAGAATATGTTTTATCATATTTTGATCTTGTTGTTATGTATGTTGCAACTGTTAATGCAGCAGGTTTTCTGGATCCAGCGTGTTCTAGTGTCTGTCAGTGCTGTTAAACTCAATGGAGTTAAGGCTTATCCTTCCCTGTGCAAGGCAGGACTTGTTCTGAGGAACCTTGCCTGTCCATCTGTGTGTTTCTGGAGAGTTTTCTTGTTCTACTGTAGATCTCTGCTCCTCAAAGGAGTTTTAAAGCTTGTCTCAACACGGGGTTGTTTCTTGGTATAAATTCTCTGGAATCCAGTCATTAAATGTCATGCTTTCTGGAATGTCAAACCCAACATACTGTTATTTTTGACAGGATTCTCCTCATTTCTAAAATGAATTAAGCCAAGTTTCTACTTTGTGGGACATTGTGAAATTTTGGAGATTCATCTTGAAATTAGTTCTCCATTTAAGATTAGACTTCTTATTTTACAAAAACAGATTAATAAAAAAATCCACCTATTTTGGTTGGTTCTGTAATACAGCGGTAATGGTGCTTTGCTAGTTTCCTATAAAATTCAACACTTAGTCTATTCCTACAGTGTGCTCAGTTGAATCAATATTTTTTCATCTGAAAAAAATGTTTCGCTGGAAAAGCTAATACCTGCTTTGTTTGCAAATAGTGTACAGTGGATATAAAACTTAACATAAACTGTTTTTTTGAGTGCTATCCAAGTAGATTAGACTTTGAATACAAACTTGCATTTGACCTTGCGTATACTCCAATACTGAAGTGCTTTCAGCCAGTTTAAAGCCACTTCAGGGATTTAGTGGAGATGTTGGACTGAGAGCTGTTTGTTAGATACTGAGATCTCTGACTTGCGTTCAGGGATGAAACTCAGTTTAGAGGGTCATTTAGCTTGATTATCTACTTATTTAAAAAAAAAATTAAAAATCAAGTAGCATGGTAAATGTCATCTTCCTCATCATTGTAGGGGCTTCATGCATTTAATTTTTAGAATTTGGAAAAAAAGAAATGAGAAATCCACAGGGTACAATGAAAAGGTAAATCTAGAAAATGCTATCACAGACATGCACGTAACAGTAGGGAAAAATAATACTTCCTAGTTCTTGAAAATTCTGTATTTCTTTCAAGAGCCTTAGAAGTTCTAAACAACGATTATGGAGTGCTGCTTCATACTGTAGTTTGAGGCAGAGCATGAGTTTACCCATTGATTTCTCCTCTTCTACTGTGTTAACTCTGGTGTTTGATTTTACAGTGAAATGATTCAACTCACTAAAGTGGAAGCAAAAGTAACAGAAATAGTTATTTGTTGAATCGGTGAGTGGAATCACTTAATCAAAGGCATACCAGAACTGATAGAAAAGGGAGAATGGACAGGGAGAGGCATTATTCATGTAAATTTGAGTTTGCAAGGCCAAGGCCTTCCACTTTTACACTTGTGAGTTGTTAATTCAACTCACTAAAAGGAACCTGAAAGAGCACACCATCCCTTTAACTCTTGGTGGTGATATCCTCTAGCCACCACATCTACCCTCCAGTTTCAGAAATTAGAAACTACTGTTGGTAGGGTCTATCACCAGCTTTGATTGTTTAAACCTATTTTATTTGATTTATTTCTGATGGCTACTTTTTTGTTGTCATTGTTTTCTGCAGGTAGACAGATCTTAGGATATTTATCCTAGCATTCCTGAATTAGTTTAACCCTTCTTACTAGACTGGTTTACTAACTTTGCATAATGATTCAAACTGCATCCTGATGATCATTCAAAGTTACAAGGGAAAAAAAGTAAATGAATGTGACTTACATTCAGAACAGTTCTGTTTGATTAGATTTCTAGCCTAAAGAAGCCATATGCTTACTTTTGCATCAGTTAGGTCTTATAGCACTTCAGTTTTTAGAAGTTTTCTGATGGTCCTGTAGCATTTAGAGCTGTTGTGATAGCTTGTGATTGCTATTTATTTTGTCACACTTCCACTCAAGACAAATTCATATTTTGATTCTTACACAGATAGTTGTGTATTTTAGGTTGCAAATACAGCAAAAACTTTGTTTGTTGGTAATTTCTCACTTAAAATTAGATTCTTTTTTCTTTAAATAACCCCCATTTTTCTTTTCCTCCTCCTGAATTTTAACTAACATCTACTCTTTTAACAGATAAAGTATTACGAATATTGCCATTTCAGAAATCTAATAAGCAACTGTGTTAACTACAAGTTATGTTACCAAGTTTTTTGTAAGTACTAAGAAAAATGCATTATGAAATCCTAATCCATTATAATGGGATGCCTTTGAGGCTAAAAAAACCACCGCTGTAATAGCCACAAGATTGCAGGGTTTCAGAGCAATGAGTATGAGGACAAGGCAACCAGCTTTGGCCTAGATAATTTGTTGAAGAGGAAGTGGGGACTGACTGCAACAGTTGAGCTTTTAAAACTAAAGAAGTGAACAGATTGTTGCTGAGCGGAGTTGTGTACCGTGTATTTTTAAAATTAGTATTATGATAAGTAAGTTGAGCTCTAACCAGAGCTGAAACCATGTGCGTACTTCCTATCTGTCTGAGACATCGTACAAGTGCCTGGGGGTGGAAGAATGAGTTTTAACACACATCAGGAGCACGTATCAGAAGTGGTAAAGCTGGTATTTCTTTTGCTGAAAAAGGCTAGAGTGGTTTTCTTGATCACTTCAATTGGGCGGTTAGTACCTGGGGTAATTCACAGAACCTTGAGAAGCACAGATAACTCTTCAGAAGCCTTTCCTCTTCCTTAGCTGCCTTTATCACAGTATTTTGATTTAATTGTGTGAGTTCATTCATTGATACAGAGTTTGAGTGTGCATACCTATAGCCAGATTAGGCATCTGAACTAATCCTTAGAATTTTACTTGATTGTTCCTTTAATGTGTATTTATTAAAATTGTTGATTTAAGGCCTCAAAGAGATGGAATATTTATTTCATCCCTTATGATCTCTTCAAGTAGTTACACATAATATTAACATACTTTTTTTTTTAAAAAACCTACAAGCTCTGTTCATCCTGAAGCCATGGGCTTTTTTAATGCCCTAGACTGCATGATTAAACAGTTTTGCAGTATTTGCAGTATTGCTTCTTTCCTATGTAATGAAAGAGTGCTTTAGCTTGGCACTATAGCCAAATCCAGTGAAGGACTGTAGCTAGCCAAACTGTGGGTGTTTGTGATGCTTCTCAGTGTGAGTGAGGGCACAGCATACATCTCCTTTGTATTATGAAAATGCAGGTACCTGGAACTGAATGCTCTGTCTACTGGGCAGAAAGAGAATTAGCCAGGCAAGAGCGCTCTATGAAGTAGGGTAGGATCTGTTGGATGGTTGGCACAGGATTTAGGGCACAAGCACCTATGACTCGTTTGGGCATCCCATCTCCTTTAAGGTGATTCACATTGCAGATTTGCATTAGTCCAGATCTTCTGGAGGACTGAACGGGGTGCTTTATTCAATAAGCCAAGATTCCCAGGACTCAGAATCCAGAACTTTGTGCCAGCTGCCTTTTAATCTGAGGTTTTAGTGCCTGGAACTGAAGACAGCTAAGAGGCTAAACTGGGGAGCCATCAGCAGTCAGCACACTTGCTAGAGTTTCATGGCATGGTATGTGCCGCGTTAACAGTTCACTGCTATTGAAAACGGAACATGCTGCATGCTATTTCCTCCTTCCCTGGGGGGGCAGTTCTTGGGGTGAAAAACAGCCAAAAAATAAATAGAACATGAGGCAACGTCATAGTTGTGCCAAACAGGCACAATGCTGGGATGTTAAAGTTTTATTTGAAAATTGTGTGAAATAATCTGTTTGCTTCTTTCATGATTAATTAGGCCATACCTGTGTCCATTTTTGGACACCAGCTTGAAAAAATATGTGGTAATTAAATCAAAATCAAAGGACAGCAATTAGAAATACAAGGTGTCTTAAAACTATGGCCTATGAGTAAAATTTATACAGTAATTGGTTTTTTTTTTATATTTTATTTTTTTTTATTATTATTTTAGAGATGAGAGTACTCTAAGGAGTTGCATCTCTTGAAGGCTGTAAAGCAGAAGCGCAATGGTCTCCATGTGCAATATTGATAAAATAACAGCAGCAAGGAATATTTAGCTGAGATCTTATGGAAAAATATATAAGCAGTGGAATATGTTGCATGCAGAGTGTGTGGAATATTCACTCCAGAATTTAAGAATAGATATGACAGGCATCTGTTATGAATAACACAGCCATAATGATCTTACTGAGAGGAATGGCCTTGGTAACCTTTTATGTATAATTAAGGTTTTGTTTGTTTTTCCCAGGAATCTCATCCACTCTAATTTAATCTTTGATAAAGTGGTTATATTAAGTTATTTCAGTCTCTGTGTAGGTATTTTCTAAACTAATTTTCACAGTTCTTTCTGAACGTTTTGTCCTCAGCAGTTTTAGAGTGAATGACTAGGCAGCAGTTATGGGATCATAGCAAAGTTAAAAATCCCCTCTTCCATCTAAAATTCCTTGTGCTGCTGTATGGCATTAAGCCACTTTGTATTGCTGTTCTTTTGGTAGACTCTCGTGTACAGTTGGCTATCTGCTACAGACACGTTCTGTCTCAAGAATGACAGTGCACACGTTCTTAGTTACTGAATGCTTAGATTTGTGCACAGCTTTGATGAATCTGCTTAATTTACTAAATAATCTGTCTTTAGGAGGGATTGATTCTTAATAAGAAAAATGTTGTAATTTTACTTTGCTTTGTACTTACATTTTTTTGTTTCATATTGGTTGCATGTAGCTTTGACATAACTTTTGGTACTCCCCCATCATTCCTCCTGTTGTTCTCCTAGTTAGTAACAGTGGCAAGAAACAAATCCAAAGGCTATACATTATTTCTTTAAACCAAAGTAACTACATAATTTATTGTGTTATTCTGTTATATTTTTAATGTGATACTAAAAAATAATCCTTTATATTAAATTGCAGATTAGCCACAGTCATGATTTCATACAAATGTACAAAATAACATCTTAAATGCTTAGAATTTCAGAATATAATTTTATCAATACATGTTTAAACATTATAAGACTAAGAAGTAGTTAGTGAATTGATGTGGGTCAGTGTTTCAGAAATCTCATTCTGCTGTGAGGTTTTGAATTAGAATCCCTTCTGCTTTCCCTTTCTGCTCTAATCTAGAATAAAAATAAATCCTCCCCCCTTTTACTTCCCAATAATCAGTTTAGAAGGTGGTGTACTACGTATGGAAATAAACCAAGGAAGAAATTTTCTTTTGTATGTGCAGAAAAGGCAATGGTTTACGGTTCATTTTGGTTTTGTTTTTTCAAAGTTCAGTTTTTCAGCTCGGTACGAATTTGCTTTGGAAGTTTTACTCAATAGAAAATAGTTTTTAAAATAGATTATAATAAACAGAAACTTAATATGCTACAATTTCAGGAAAAAAAAGCCCAACATTTTGAGACAGTGATCTGATTTTTATTTCTATTCACTATTCCTGTTCTTGCTATCAGTTTTAGTATCTAAAACTTTGTTATTTTTTCTGACATCAAAATAACAGTATTTCTATGTTATCTAGAATAGATCTGCTAAAGAATACAAAGCATTCCTTTCACATATTTAGTTTCCTGTTCTTTTCGCTTTTTTTTTTAAGAAATTTACTTATTAAAAAGAAAACAGTCATTAAATTATCTTCAACTGGAACTAGAAATATTGCCAAAGAATTACCAAATTGTTTTAAAAACAGTGGATTTTTTTCTCTTGCAATCTGATTGACTTTTTTCAGACTTCACACAGTCCTATATTAGTCACTTCATTGTTTTGCTTAGGAACAGCCTGGACTGGTTTGTTTGATTAAACTATCAAATAATCTTTGTTTCAATCCCTTTGGAACACAAGCATATCATTATCATATCATTCTCTTCAGTGCTTTGAAACATCCCAAGTTTTTCATAGCATAAGCAGCATCTGTAGACAGAACTGTGGCACATTTTTAAATCTGAGGCAAATTATTGAGACCTAATAATTTAAATAATGCTCCTAAACATTTTCTGCAGCTTTTCATCAGAAAAAAACTGTCAAGAGAAAGACTTAATCTAACGTAGGTTCAAGTGGAAAAGGACATTCTTTCTAATAAGTTATTGTACCCTTTAGTAACAAACACATTACTGATTGTTTCCTTTTTTTTTTTTGATTCAAAGTTCTTCAGACTTGAATGCTTTTTGATCCCTGCACTAAACACGTGAAATCTGAAATAAGTCATTCAAGTATCTGAAGAAAAGAGAAGTCTCCATGTAGAAGTTCCTTAACTTCAAGTTAAAATTTTTTTTTTTTTTTTTGTACACGTGTAAAAACTTAATGTTTAGATTTCACTTGTAGCATACAAAAGAAGTCTGACCAAAATGAATGAAGTTGCGCCATTTGAGGTTCTAAATTCTAGGGCTAAATAGTTTGGCTGTTTGGTTAAATCTTAAAAAAGTGCTAGCTGTTAGCAATGCTAATGGTTGATTTCAAAAAAGATTTGATATTCAGGGGGGTAAACAGCAGGAGCAGGCATTCAACATATTTTTCCTTCATGTGGACTTTCATCAATACAGAACAAGAGAAGAGACCTACAGGAGGAGTTGTAAAGAGTTGGCATTATTTTTAGAGATCAGCAGTTCTGGAGCGTTTGATTACATAAAACATCTTGTAGAGTGATAAACTATATTGACAGAAAGAATATGGATTTCCATTCTTAGGTTTCAAAGTACTAGAGAAACTTCAAATGCCAGTTCACCTTTGAATAAGATACACATTAGCCCCTTTCTGCAGACTTGATAGTTAGTACATGCATGCTGGGTTGTATTATTGTGCAGGAAGTCTGTGACCAAATTAGGAACAACATCAAAATTCAGTGGTTTTTATTCAGTGTATAAATCTAAATACTGTATTTTTTTTTTAAGCATAGTCACTGTTCTGGATTTGCTGTTTTGAATGGGAAATTAGGTAATTACAGTTTGAATGTTTGGAAATTACACTACTTAGATTTCTGGATGGAGAATCAAGTTGCTCTTTGCCAATGATTAGGATAGACTGACTTCTAAATCTCTTACTTGAAATTTTCTCATTTTCTGAGTACAGTTGAGTTAAAACATCTTATAATTCTGCATCCGTTAATTTAGCATAGTTCTAAAACCAAACAATCAGAATTAATGGGATTACTAGTTGAACACAAATTCAACTTTAGAGAGATACACAGGTAGTAGAACAAAAATAATGAAAATCCACATTGCATTTAAAACATTAAATAAAGGAAGATACCTGTGGTTACTGAGTTGAACCCCTTGTTTTGGATCACTTGGTCTGTCATGATCTCACTTGATCCCTTTCCACATAGTTTATTTTTATTCAGAGGAAAAGCAGCTTCTGCACCTTTTCAAGACTTCAAGAACTTCAAATAAGCTAGACATTGAACTGATCTAATCAAGGGATTGAGAGCAGCCTGGCCGAGGAGAAGCTGGGGTACTGGTGGATGAAACATGAGCCAGGACCATATCCTGGGCTGCCTCAAAAGAAGCATGGCCAGCATGTTGTGAGTGGTGATTCTGCCTCTTTGCTCTGCTCTCTGGAGACCCCCATCTGGAGCACTGTGTCCAGCTCTGGAGCCCTAAGCACAGCAAAGACATGGACTTGTTTGAACAGGTCCAGCGGAGGGCTGTGAAAATGATGAGAGGGATGGAGCAGCTCTCCTGTGAGGAGAGGCTGAGAGAATTGTGGTTGTTCAAGTCTGGAGAAGAGAGGGCTCCAGGGACACCTTATTGCAGCCTTTCATTACTTAAAGGGGGCTTATAAGAAAGATGGGGACAAACTTTTTAGTAGGGCCTGTTGTGACAGGACAAGGGGTAATGGTTTTAAACTCAAAGAGGGTAGATTTAGACTAGATCAAAGGAAGAAATTTTTTATGTTGAGGGTGGTGAAATGCTGGAACAGGTTGCTGAAGAACGGTGGTAGATGCACCATCCCTGGAAACATTCAAAGTCCCGTTGGATGGGGCTCTGAGCAAACTGACCGAGTTGAAGATGTCCCTGCTCATGGTGGGGGGGTGTGGACTAGCTAACCTTTAAAGATCCCTTCCAACCCAAACCATTCTATGATCTTAAATTATGGAAGATTTTCAAACCATGAGAAAACACTTGGGGAAGATAACTTCCAATACCTTACACAGTATATGAAAGTTTTGCCACTGTTCCTATTGCTTAATATGGATGTGGGGGGGAAAAAAAAATATATATATATATATATATTGAGCCTTACAGCGTTTCTTTTTCAAACGCAGTAATTTGGATGCCTGGTGGGGGCGTGGGGTGTCTTGAATCTTTAAAGCTTTTTCTGAACCTTGGTTATTGGAAATAAACAGATATTAAATTTCCATTTAAAAAATAAAAACTAAAATCCATCCTTTTTTTTCTGTAGTTGTGGGATTGTGAGAGGCTTTTTGGCTTTTTGAAAATGTTTCACTAGTTCCTTGACTCAAGAGTCTTGTAGAGTAGATAAATGCTTGATTTTGAATGTTTAATTGAAGCTGAAATCCTGGCTTTTCAAACTTTGTGTATTTGACAGACAAAGGGAAGGTACAGACCCAGTTTTCTCTTTGCATATTAATCTGAAAGCAGTCCTGCAGGCATTCCTACTAAGCGTGTCTGCTGTGTTTCTAGATTGAATGCTTAATCTTGTTTTCATGTAGTTTACTTGGAACATCCTGTGTGTGGTGCAGAGGAATACAGATTAGGAGATAGGAATAATATAGTCACACGCTGTATTAGACGTGCTCTTAGGCAAAGGACAGTGTGATTATATCGGCTGCTGTACGACATGACTGACTTGACAAAGGAATTTGAATGTAGTAACAAAGCACAGTTGTAGGAGGACTGAGGAAGATTTCATCCCACGTAGATAGAAAATATCTAAATGTATAGAAAAAAATAGAGAACTGACCTCTTTTAACAGCCTTCCAAGCTATGTGAAAGCATGATGCTGCTGTTTTAGATTGTAGTATTAAAATGTTTATTCCAAAATGCTCTGGAGGGGTGTGTTTCCTCCCTCACGCTTGGAAGACCAGAACTTTTAATACTGATGTAAATGTCCAAAGGGAGAAGATGCGCAGGTTGTTTTATGATGCAGGCACCTAGCCATTTATCAGTCCTTCCAAGGATAATCAGCTCGAAGGCTGGAGCAAAACCCTTCCAGCAGCCCGCTTTGCCTGCCAAAGAAAATTCAGCCACTGAATTGGTGGAAATTGCTGACTGGTCACCTAGAGACTGCTCCTTATTTAAGTGGTAAACCAGCTTTTCAGCTGCGGCAGCCCGTGCTGCGTGTAGAGAACCCACCCGTGCACAGCAGTCGGGAGCTGAGATTGCGGAGCCATTAACAGCATGAGGTAGCTCAAGTTTGGATTTCCCAACGGAAGGTCCAAAACTGCAGGAGGTTCTTGTCTTTTTTTATCTCCTCTTGCCCATCCAAGAGAACGCCAGAATTCATAGGAGTTGTGATTCGGTTGATGTGGGATGCACACCGGCGCTGCACCCCCAGCCGATGCCGTGCCGAAGGTGCCCCACGGGAGGGAGCGATCCCCGGTGGGGCACGGCCCCCGCCGCGGCCGGCTCCCGGGAAGCCTTGCGTGCGGCTTTGCCCGGCAATCGCTTTACGGGGACAAATTTAGCGTGAGGGCAATCCGCGCTTGATCTGCCGGAGCACCGGGCGGCAGCGCCGGGGGGCGGCTCGGGCAGCCAGAAACTTCTGGCAGCTTCCCGGCCCCTCCTCTTAAAGCGGCAGGGCCCGCCGCCTGCCCGGGGGAAACGGTGGCGATCCGCTGCTCTTCAGAATCACCCAGCATCGAGCCGCCCGAACCGCCGGTAACGGTCGCCTTTCAGTAGCCGGCGTCCCGCTGCGGCCAGCGCCAGGGAAGGGCTGGCCCCAGCCCCTTCCCAAAACAGCCCTTCCGTGCCCAGAGCCTGTTCACAGCCCCGCACTCCCGGCAGAGCCAGGCCTCGGATGTGTACAGTTCGCTGCTTTCCCTCCGGAGAAGGATGTCCGTCTCCTGTTGTCACCTGGCAGAGCCTGCTCCCCTTCTGGTAGCTCAGTCATTAGTGCAAACAAAATAGCGATGCCTCACGTACGCGCCTGGCTAGTGGATGGTTTCAGCGAGGATCTTAAATATCAGTCTTCTGCCCATAGTTAAAAAAGGCAAACCTGGAGGTTCCCATCAGCTTCACTTTTCCCTTTCTTCTTCCTGTGCAAACTGAAAGATTTTGGGGAGACTATAGAGACACAGAAACATCGAGAGAGTTGAAATAGAGGAAATCTGAGATGTATATGGAAGCTGCTGTGAATGAAAGAAGTTTGTGATCTCATTATAAATGAATGTTGGTGTGTGCTGGGCTTACTCCCCAGGCAGCGCTACAGGCTTGGGGAAGAGTGGCTGGAGAGCTGCCTAAAAGAAAAGGACCTGGAGGGATTGGTGGATGGCCGGCTTAACATGAGCCAGCAGTGTGCCCNAGAGGCTGAGGGAACTGGGCATGTTTAGTTTGGAGGAGGCTGAGGGGAGACCTCACTGACCTCTACAGCTACCTGAAAGGAGGTTGTAGAGAGGTGTGTGCTGACGTCTTCTCCCGAGTGAGTAATGACAGGACCAGAGGAGATAGCCTGAAGCTACGGCAGGGGAGATTCAGATTACATATTAGGAAGAATTACTTCTCTGAGAGGGCGGTCAGGCAGTGGAATGGCCTGCCCAGGGAGGGGGTAGAGTCACCATCCCTGAAGATATTTAATGAAACATGTAGATGTGGCACTCCAGGGTATGTTCTAGTGGCTGGGATGGGTGGGTGAGTTGTTTTGTGGGGTTTGGTTTTTTGTGTGGGGTGGTTTTGTGTTTTGGGGTTTTTTTGTGTTTTTTTGGGTGTGTGTATGATTGGACTCGATAATCTCAGAGGTCTCTTCCAACCATGAAAATTCTGTGATTCTCAGTTTTCCTGTTGAGCAACAGTTTATTGATGGTTTTATTTATGATATGCTACAGAAAAGATGCCTCATATCAACAAGTTATAAAGGGAAGTGATTATGTTCAGATGTAAAACGTACATGCAAATTCATTTACCTTACATTTTAAAATATAATGGAGACTGAGACTGCAGCCTATAGAGACAGAAACGTGAGACAGTAGAGTTGTCTCAAAATGAAATCTTCATTAATTTTAAGAAGCTAAGAACTTCTTGTCATAGATCAGTTCAAGGTTGTGTCTCCCTTCTCCCCTTAAAGACTGTTGCAGTGGTTCTTGTTAAGATAATTTCAGTATCCTCCTAATAGCTTTTCCGAGATTACTGAATCATGTTCTCAAATTTTAGCTGCATTTTAATATACTATGATTTTCTGGTAACCTGCAATGAAAAGCAAAGAATAAAAACAAGTACTACCAAAGCACATCGAAACTAAATAGTCAAAGACGCTCACTGTGAGCGTTAGAGTGTCTGTTAAATGATGTAAGCACAAAGCAGAGAAGGAATAACAAAGTTAAAAATAGCTGTATACTTATTTTTAATCTCTATCAAATATTGGTGGAATTGAATAAAACCTGCTTGAGAACAGGTGACTCATTTAGAGTTGGTGAAAATGACAAAGTCATGTAAGGATGATCTGAAGTTAATGCCAGACTTTGATCTTCACTGTTTACTGTTTTAGTTTGCATTCTCTGTGATGCATCACATCTCACTAGTTGTTTTAATTTAACACTTTCAGCTGATACTATCAGTTAGAATGAGGGAAGTATTTTGAAAAGCTCAGTTAAGTGATTTGGGAAAAAAGCCCACATACTGTGTGTTTCAATGGAATAGTACAATTGTAGAAAAAATTCCTACAAGTATCCACTGAAGATTTTACATGGTTATTTTAAAATATATAATGATTCATAATGGTAATTAATGAAAAGCATTTACTCAGTATAAATTTTCCTCTCAAAAGCCACTCCGGTACTGTATTTTCAGTAAACATAGCTACAGTGGTGAGCAAATGGTCCATATGTTTGCTATTCTTTGAAATTACTCTATTTACAGTGGTAAATATTAACTAATTCCAGTGAAAGGAGTTTGCTATTGTAGAAGTAAGTTCAGGAGATTTAGGCTAGGGATTGACGTTAACTTGGGTGGTGGTAACAGAAATCAGTTCTTACAGATGTTGATTTTTCAAATTAATATTTTTTATAAGAAGCTTTTAAAAATAAGCCACAGTTGTGATAAAGTAATCACTGTTGTGAATTTTCTCTTCATAAGAATTTAAAATCCTGGTTTAATGTTTGATTGTTAGCTTATCTGTTCCTCTGCCATAAACTTCTTCTTTGAAGACCAGAGCTTCAGATTGTCTTGGTTTCCAGTACTGCATACCTTTTTTTTTTTTTTTTTTTTTAGGTTTCAAAGTNACTTCCAAAGTTTGAAGACCAGAGCTTCAGATTGTCTTGGTTTCCAGAAGTGTTCTTTATTTTCTGTAAGTTAAACTTAATGTTGAGTTGCTCTTTGAAATAATTTGTTTGGCTGTATAGGGAGGTGTAGACCAGACTGACACAGCCAGCTCTTGAAGTGTTAGTTTGTAGGAGAATTCTAACTATGTGCATCTGTGTGGAACCATCTGGGATCAATCTGTCTTGTTAAAGTAATCTCAATACTCCATGCTTTCTATTAAGTTTGGGAGATGAACTGGCATGAAAGCCTATCAACATTTTAGTACTGAAAGAGTTTCTTCACTAAAAAGTGGGGAGGACAGGAGGGATGCTCCCCTCTTAGAGCTTTACTGATTTTGCAAAGAGAATACATCGCTGCTTTCTCCTGTTCAGATTTATATTGTGTGAAGCAGCCACTACTTGGTGTACACTGTACTAAAAGTGCTATGCAAAATCAAGTTTGTCACCATTGGAGTCCCTGTTTCAGCACCCTTCCAAGTGCAGTAGGGGAAAGGCATCGCAGCCTGCCTTGAAGGCAAGTACATTTACACTGTTTGACAAGCAAGGAGGAATGAATTTCAGAATCCCTGGAATATGAACAGATGTATGTTCATGCATGTACTACCACCAGAGCGGTATATCCTGCTACTCTGCATGCAGTCTCACACCATGCACGCAGAGAGAGGAAGAGGTGGAGGGATTCATTAGGGCATTCGTGTTTCTGATGATCTTAACAAGTGCAAATTGGTAGCAGCTTTCTAGTACTCTGAAATATATTCTGTTACCTGAAAATGAGAGGTAGATTTGAACAGAGTCAAGGTAAAACATCACTAATACAGAATTAACACTGTAGCACCTCATGTCTCTCAATTTCAAGTTTTGCAAAACTTAAATTTCTAAAAAAATTGTGTGTTGAAGCATTCGGGTACATACGTGCATGCCTCTACTTCTGATGTACTGGAGCTGGAAACAGCCAGTGGCAATTACCTAATGCTGAGTGCAAGCACCTCAGTATCAAATAGTAGCTCTGAGACCTGTGAAGGAGATGATCTTTGTATTCCGTCCACAGAAAGTCTGGATATGCCAGAGTTGCATCTTGTAAGATGTGTTTGAATCTGTAGGGGTGCAGAAATATGATGTAGGCTTGGACAAGGGCTTAGATTTCTCTTCCCAGCTCTTGTCTGGGGCCGTGTGGAGGCTTGCAGCTCTTGCAAACATACCTCACTGTTACATGTCTCCCTCTGTCTTCTACTCACATTCTATGAAGTGATAGTAGGTGGTTCAGATATCTAGAATCTTCTCCAGATTACACTGAGAGAGGTTGAGTGAGAGTACATGAACATCCTTTGAAGGAACAGAGCCTTCATGAGCTCACTTTGCATTTTAATTTGGACCCGTGTTCTCCTACCTCCAAACACATTTATTTCTCTCCTCTTTATTCCTTGTTTCCTTATTTGGGTGTCACTTGTTCTTCTGTTGCTTGTTATAAAACTTGTCTTTTGTCTGGGCCCTTCAACTTCATTGTGTGTTTATCTTGCTTTTATCTCCTACTGTTATCTCCTACTGTACTCTGCCCCTCGGGCTGCCCTGCTGGTGAGCACTCACCTTATATAATTTATTC
Source organism: Thinocorus orbignyianus (assembly GCA_013400375.1). NCBI lineage: Eukaryota > Metazoa > Chordata > Aves > Ciconiiformes > Thinocoridae > Thinocorus > Thinocorus orbignyianus. The sequence continues at coordinate 1,288,315 of VXBW01008502.1, forward strand.
AAAAGTGAAAAAGCAAAGTCTCTTCAGAGTTGTTCTGCCTGCTAATGAGAAATGAACTTTAATTATTTGAGGGAAATAAACAGCAGTGTCTTCATGAAACTTATTAGATCTTGAGGCAATTAAAGGAGAAGGTGGACCACTTGGTTGGCCTTGACCATTGCAGCAGAAATGACCGTCTCTTCTGTCTTCAGTTGGTGCCGAGTTTGGAGGCTTGTGTAGTGCTTGTTGCAGACAACTGTGGTATCAGTTTATTATATTTTGATAGCCATTGTATGAGCTTAGTGTTGTGTTCTGTGTTTCTACTGCTGTGATACACATATGCTGTCAAGTTAAGGTTAAGGTTTTTGTAATGCTCTGTCCACAACAGCTAATGAGTTCATGGCAGCTATATTGCCAGAGGCCAGTAATTAAAAACCAGTTATTTTCTGTTTCAGGCCATTGATGAGCCTCCGTATCTCACAGTGGGCACTGATGTGAGTGCGAAGTATAGAGGAGCCTTCTGTGAAGCCAAGATCAAGACAGCAAAAAGACTCGTCAAAGTCAAGGTATGTGGTTTTCCTGCAAACACTTTCTTGGGGAGAAAACCCATCAATGTTCGAAATAGCATATGAAACTTCTTTATAGTCTCAAGACAACTAGGAGGCTGTTGTTTCCTTCGAGGCTGGCAGTGCAGTCTTTTGAAATAATAGTAAGCTTATTTAAGGGGGGGGTGGGGGGGGTGGGGAGGTGTTCCCCCCATTCAGTCAGTTAAGTGCATTCTGCTTCTGTCACTGCTTTTTCCTCTGCTTACATCCAGTATTTGTGGCCTTCAATGCCATAGGCTGACCTTAAAGTGATTGATCAAAACTTGACAAGTGTAGGCATATGTATGGGAAAATGTTATTGGAAAATAGGTAACGCTCCTCAAAGTTGGTTTAATACATTTCTTTTACTTCAGGAGTGCAGGTCACTGCCATTTAGCAGTGTCAACTAGATAATACTTCAGGTATCAGATTAAACCTCACTGTCTTCCAGCAGAGTCTTGGCATATTGCGTCCTCCAGAATAGCGAACAGGGGAACTCACCTTATCTTTGCGATGACTGAATGAATCAATATAAGCTACATGTGGTACAAATGAAAATTGTGACAAGGGAATACAAGAAATACATTTAAACATCCTGTAGAAATTCAAAATATCATTTCTAGAAATAAAGAGAACAATGTTTGGCCTTGTTTTTATTATGCAGTAAGTCTACACTGCAAAATGGCCTTGTATCTGTGTGGATAATGTTGCCCTAAAAGCTTCTAATCTAGGAACAGGTACTGTTTTTCTGCTCTACCTCTTAACCTCATAGAGAAATATAATACGGCAAGGATCAAAAGCACTTAGGAAAAATAAATTAGATTGTTGCTCTGCAACAGAGTTATAGTGGCAGAATATTTTTCTTATATTTACTGTAAATGCAAGTGAAAATGTGTGAATGGTGAGTGGTGATAACCTGTTACAGAAGAGCTTCCATTATGAACCGTCATGCGTTGCTTGAATCCTCCCTCATGTTATGGCTGATTTTTGTCTGAGAGAGAGAGCAGGCTATCCCCAGAAGCACTGGTGGGAAGGACTATTGTCACTTATTTGATGATAATGTTAACTATATCAAAAAGGTGTTAGTCTTAAATCCAACATCTTTAAAAAGCCTTTAGAACGAATTAGTGGTCTTTTCATTTCATTAGTCATAACTCTTAACAGCATCAGCTGGTCCATGCTTTACAGCACCATTGAGTTTAAGTGACTAAGTATTGGTATTTAAGCTCGTAAGTATCGATATCAAAGCGCAGGAATTGTGTTGTGCTTAGATCAGGGAAATCTTAACTCCTTTTAGCTCTTTAGAGGGCTTTCAGCCCGTATTCTTAGGTGGCCACTTGCACTCAAGGTTGTTTTTCATTGATAAGTATTTTCTTAGGAGTTTATCACTTGCAATTTGGTCACTGCAGTGCTTTGCAGAAATATCTTGTGATGAAATGGATTAGCATTTTTACTGTAAGTTGTTTGTGGAGGCTGTGCCTAAAGCCTTGTGAATTGAAGTGTGTGTGTGTCTCCACTGTTACTGTACGACTTGGGGCAGTTAAGCCCCAGTACGGTTTTTGCTTTGTAGAGTAATGTGATGTGTGGTTGAGGTTTGGGTTTTTTTGTGTGAGTGTGCAGTGACAGTATCTGCTTACATTGTCTTTTCTCCACCAGGAACTTACATTCCCTAAACTTAATAGCAACCCCTTGATTTTCTCAATATATCTTTTCAGCTCTTTCTAGCACATGCAGACTTTACCCAGTATTAGCTCTGACCAAGATTCTTATTATCAGGTGTACTTTGTCTGGAATTCTGGTAGCTTATCTGCTGCATTTGTTTTCCATTTGTTTTAACAGTTTTTTCTGACCCCAATATATTTTATGCCCCAGTCTCCTAGAACTACTAAAGGAAAAGCCAGTTAACTTCATAACATGAATTTTAGTTTGAAGCTTTCATTTAAGTTTTATAACTAGATGCTCTGTTAAGAAAGAAAGATGCCAACAATTTTTTTTTCAATATAGAGTATGTCATCTTCAGACAAGTAAAATACATCTAATTGTGTCTTTTACCTGCCTTCTTCTGTTTAATTCTGCTTCCTTTAATATTTTGAGGCATACCTTCATAATAACTTTTCCTTCACCAGTATCATTTAATAACTGTATTCAGTTTAATGCAAGTGCTGTGTATTTATCATTTCAGTATCAATAGGTACTGTATTTCCCAGTTTAGCACTCTTGCAGGTGCTGTGCTAGTACATAATCTCATGTTAACAGTGTAACCGTATTACACACTTTGTCATGGAAAGCAGTAAAACTAAAGATTTGCCTGGACTTGTGAAAAGTCTTGAATGCAGTACAAATTTGACTAAAGGGCAAGACTTCTAGTGTTGGAGAGTGGTAGTCCACTTCATTTTCATAGAATCTGTTACAGTGGTTTTTTAGAGACCCATTTAAGGCAGTTTTATTTTGACAGCATCTCCTAAAACAATTAGCACCATCCTCTGTGCCTGCTTGTATTTGGGTGCCCTCCACAGAAGTTTCAGAAGAAGCTGTTTTCTAAGGAGGTCTTTATTAAACAGGAACTAGAAAAGCATCCGCTGTATAAAGCATCTGCTCTATAAAGCATCCTGGGTTTTTGTTGGTTTCTCACACCAGGACTGTCTTTTCAGGATGGTGAGGAAAAGGGAAATTCCAACTGAATCTAAACAGGTTGATGATGCGCTGAATGTTTTAATCTTTTGCCTGAGACAGAAAGGGTCCACACTGACAAATAGTATGGGATTTAAAACCCATATTAATAAATACTGACATCACTTTTCTCAGCTCCAAGAAAGGCCAGTGGTGTCACAATGAGTTTAAATGTTGAATATTAATAACCAGCAGGGTTTTTTTCTAGTACATATGACTATCTCAGGAAGCAAAAACTGTTGGCATCAAAAATCTTTCCCCCAAAACCAGTCAAAGCCCTAAGGTATCTTTAAAAAAAAAAAAAAAAAAAAAAAGATTATTCTGGAATGCACAATACCAATTTGCTTTGTTTACTTTTCATCATAGTACATTGCGGCTGGCTCATGGTTTTGGACAGAGTTCCTTTTTGCCCTAAAATACATTTAAGATAATTACAAAAAGTAAATAAACCCAGATGTCTCTAAATCAAAGTTGATATACTGGGTATTCTGTGTGAGCCAATAATGACCACAGGTTTCACATTACTTTCTATCTGAACTGAACTTTTGATTTATATAAATATAGGTGCTAGACCTGTTTGATTTCAGAGCACTGAAATGTAAATGTTTCTTAAAATTTACTCAAGCTCAGAACTCTTGAAACTTTTTCCTTTCTTGATGTAGTACAACAGCGGTACAATTCAAATAGTTAAGGGAACTGCAGAGATGTTTTGAGCCATTAAACGTTGTTATTAAACTGTTGTTTTTTACTTCCTTTGGAGGTAGTGGTTCTATTCTGAAAGATAGAAATGTATTTTAAAAGTTCCGATGAGTAAGAAATTGTCTCCTCATATTTCTAAAATACATGGATGAAACAGAGTTTTCAGCAAGTGGAATGCTTGTGGTGACTGACAGAAACATGAGAGTAACAGACAAGCTATTGACATCTGCGTGTGCTTATGCTGAATTGTATCAAGTGATTGTCAGTTGAATTATATTTTTTAGGTAACTTTCAGACATGATTCTTCAACAGTGGAAGTGCAGGATGACCACATAAAGGGTCCCTTAAAGGTAATACATTTGTTTTATATTTTCCTTACACTTCAAAAAGCATTCTTTTTCAGTATTTGTCATAGATGTGTGTATGCAGTATGGGGGGTGGAAGTGCTAGATTCGATTTATCGCACGTGCCAGGTAGCATCACAAAGCAGAAAATGTGATGCTGCAAAGCTGCACAGCTGAACACTCTTCATGTTAACTTTTTCCTTTGTAGTTAAAATAAAGGGGATGCAGCATACAGGCTGATGCAAGCCTCTTTGTTCTTTTTGGCCGTAAAGCTACAAAGTTTGACTGGCTCTGATTTTTGTCACTGTTGCTTTGGAAAACTCAGCTGGAGGATTTGATGGGCAAGCTCTTATACAAGAGAATGACATCACTCAGATTGGTTCTTGTTCCCCACCTGCTGGCAGGAAATAATCAGCTCAGCTTATTTTAGAGGAATGAAAGAAGTTTTGAGGGATACAAATATATTCTGGAATATATACTGGAAAAGTGTGGTGTAGTTAACATAGACATAGGTTAGAAATTAACTCTGTTTGCTAAGTGCAAAAGTGCCAACTTTATTGCCTGTTTCAGAAGCCATCCAGTGCTAAGTGGCTTTTGCATTTCAGGTGGGAACTGTTGTGGAAGTGAAGAATCCAGATGGAACATACCAGGAGGCAGTTATCAACAAATTAACAGATGCAAGTTGGTACACTGTAGGTAAGAGAAACAGTTACGTCTTTGAATAAAACTCGTGACTTAAAAATAAGATTGTGACCTGGACATGTCTTAAGCAAGGTGACAGATATTTTTTGGAAATGCTTGAGTATTCAAAGTTTGTATAAAAACAAAACAAAACAACAGGCTAAGCTACTTATTTTGTGTTTTTATAATAAACTCACAATGCGAAGATGATGTGTCCACATGCACACAAGGAAATACAGCTAGCATTTTTTTTTCTTTAATTATTTTTAAAGGCTTTATATACATGGATTTACTCTTTGATGCTATGTGCCGGTAGATAAATCTGTCTTGGGGAAAACTGGTCAACTGTAGAATGATAACATTTCTTCTCTTTGTGCAGTGGTAGTCATAAAGGTACTGCAGGAAATGTATTGATTCTTGAGAAACTCCCTATTTCTCTTGGTAGATAACTGGAAGATGGAGACCCGGTCTCGAAAGAACCTTAGTAAGATGCAGTTGTTTTGAGATATTAAGGGTCTTTATTGATCAAGTGATGTTGAACAACCATGGAAAGACTAACTTTCCCTAGTCATAGTCCTTTTAGAAAGGAAAAGAACTGGAAGTTTAAGTAAGACCTTCCAGATAAATGTTGCAGAATATGTATTTGTTTTCTTCATAGAGAGAAGTAGAATGTATGAGTAAGGGAGAGACCAGTTGAGGATGGGATTAAACATGAGGTAGAAAGACAAGAATTAATGTTGTAGGTAATGTTTTGGTAATTAATGTAGAAATGGATCAAATACGACAGCTTTTAAGAACAAAATGGTATAGCTAGTGTTAGAACTATTCTGTATGTGTATGTTTGTGCTTCTGAGAAGGTGATATTAGCAGGTCAGCAAGAAGAAAAAGGTGGTGGTCCACACAGATTAGATTTCTAAGGTAGGTGTGTGGAGTTGCAGTCTGTAAATCAAAGTAGATGTCTGTCAAAAATCCTGAACTTGAGAAATAGGAAGCAGAGATGTAAGAGTGGAGACTGAAAACCGTATTTTGTAGATAAAAGTAGACAAAAGCACGTTGACCTTGCAGAATCAGTAAGAGTAGCACACCTGCTGGCTGTGTAATGCACTTTGAGACAGAAGTCACTGTAGCAGTGGGTGATTAGAATAATCTTTTTCAGGAGGGTGAACTGAAGGAATGAGACTGAAATTGTCTTTACAGACAGTGATGACTTTGCAGATCTGAGTGAAAGTCCTACTTCAAGGGGTAGTTGCCATTTACTAGATTTCGGAATTAGCACACATCCTAACCAGCAGTATTGTCCTAGCGTTTGTTGAGAAGTATCTAGTTATTGTTTTGTTCATGGTTTTGTGAATAAAATTACTATGATTTGGTCAAAAACTTTCTGAAGGGACATACAGATCTGAAGTAGTACGTTTCCAGAAGTTGTTAAATTTAAGACCATTTATGCCACTGCAGCATGCTACTGCAGGTAGAATTTAGAGGAAGAACAATTTTGGTGCTGCTTGAGAACTCTTTTAACACTAAAGTATGGACAAGGTTGCTTTAAGAGCATCCCTGTCTGTCATATATTCATAAGATGTTATTTGAATATAAATTGTACATGAGTTTGTTTATGTGTCTTCTTTGGTGCTACTGCTTTCCTAGCAAAGGAGGATATGAGCTAAATTAGATTTAAAAAATCCCAACTGCTATAACCTTTTAAAATTACTGTAGCATGGTTATATAAATACATTAAATGTCCTTAGTTTATTTGCCTGACCTATAAAAATTCCTAAAAAGCTCAAGGTATTCCAATCCTGGTAAATAGATACTGTTTCATCATTCATGTAAAGGTGTCTTTAGAAAGTTTAAGTGATACTGTTAGCATTTAACTCTGTGTACTATGAGGGGAAAAAAACCCTTAGGACAGTTTGCTTTACTAAAAATGCAGAATTGTGCATATTTAAAAGTAGCCCTATCCCCTTCTGCAGTTTTTTTTTTTTTGGCATTAAATTGCTTTTTCTCAGAATTTGAAGTGATTTTATTTGCATTAAGTTGCCCCTTTTTTTCCTTTTCTGTGCAGTTTCAGAGTTTTTAAATTAATTACAACCCTGTACTTCTGTTCAGTAAATTGTTCTGAGGACATTCGATTAGACCAGAATGTCATAAATTCCAGCCATGTGTGCCATGCTGTCCATACAAGTCTTTCAGAAAGGTGAAGCTTTTCCTTCAAATCTGTTCATGTTACGGAACAAGATTAAGAATCCCTCTGGCAAGGAAGAGGCCACAAGGAGATTACTGCATAGGGTACATAATGTGGCTACCTGCCTAGCTCTGAATAGGTTTACCTCTGTTGTAGTCAGCTTATCCCTTGAAGTGGATAGATTTCCTTCTCTTTTTTTTTTTTTCCTTTTTTTTAATCTCTCATTATGTAAGGAGACTGTTATGTTAATTAACACAAACTGAATTAGGAACCTGCTGCCTTCTACTTCGCTTAACTGAGGGGGGAGGGTTAATTATGACCATTTGAAATGCAGTTCCAGATCTGTATGTTTTCTTGTGCAGTTCTTGCCCTTGATACTTTTCAGCAAATTTTGAAGTGACAGATGTGCATCTGTAGCAGATATTTTATCCCTAAACAGTACTCAGCATTTACTGCAGTATAAAACAGACTGGGGAATGATGGTCAGAAGGGCAAGTTTGTTCATCAACAGTACTGAATTTTATATAGGGATGAAAAATTGTCAGAGCTGTGTAAAAGTTACTTTCATATCAAATAATTTCTGGTAAAAAATTTTGATGTACCTTGTTGCTTTTTGTATATTTTTATTTCAATTAGTGAATGTTGAAATTAGACTATAGCACGCACTATCTGAAAGTCAACCACAGCTGAAAATTAATCTCTTTAATCTTGCCAGGCATCTTTTGCCAATTGACAGCTGTTCTCCTAACACTGTTATTTTGACTTCTGTTTGTGAAAGTGTTTACATATTTTTAGTTTTTTGCCACGTGATTGAATTCTAATGAGACTGACAGAATCAGACTTAGCAGTACTGTTGATGGACAGAAGAGAAGATTTAAATGAAGGTGAAAGAGACGTGCCAAGAAATTGCTGAAACTTTAATTAAATTAAATCTAATCTTGGGGTTGTTTCCATGCCCACAAAAAGTCTTCAAGGTTACTACAATGTGGGGGCAAGAGTATTAGTGTTGTCACTGTTGGGGAGGGGAGAGTAGATCCCTTCTTGTCTCAATGAACAGTGCAAGTGTAGCCCAACAGTTAAAACTTGTCACCAAGTTTTCGTCCATTAAGTATCTGTACAAGACTTGACAAAAGCTCACTTTTAATTTGACCAGTTTATCAGCTTCTGAAGATTGCACCTTGAATGTGCACAGTGTGTTTCAGGATTCAAAAGGATAAAATATATAGCTGAAGTCAGCTGTATCATGAACTTGTTTCCAGATTACCTAGTGATAGCAGAGGTAGGAGAAAGTCTGGAAACCTCCAGTTCTCTCACTACAGCTGATTTTGATGATTGTGCTTTGACAATTGCCATCTTCCTGAGGCTGTTATCATTGTTGTTTTGTAGCGTAGTTGAATGAAGTCAGTAGAGAAAGATGTTGAACTTTCATATAACACTAAACTGTAACTTTTTTTCTCAAAATATCCATTTGAATGTTGTAGGAGTTCTGGTTATGTGATAAGTTCTGTAAAAATTGAAAATTGAAGAATAGTTTTTCAATTCTGGCTTGCATTGATTTTGTTTAATTTTGTGTCCTGCTTCATGAGTAGTCTGCTCAACTAGTGATAGCTTAAAATTCCATTTAACATATTCTAGCAAGGAATAGCTATGGTGAGGTAACAGCTTCTGTATTTGGTAGATCTCTGCAAGTGCTTTACTGGATACGCAGTAGTATCAAGGTACAGCTTTGTTTCTCTGACATGTAAATTAATCAATCACTTACTGATATCATGACTTTTTAATTGTTATTCTTCTTGTCTCACTTCTTACCTGTTGACAGTATTTGATGATGGCGATGAGAAGACTCTTAGACGCTCTTCCCTGTGTTTAAAAGGAGAAAGACATTTTGCAGAAAGCGAGGTAATGGAAGAATTTTTTAAACAACAACTTTGTATTTAGAAAAATTTAAAATTGATACTTCTAGTACCTCAGTCTTCAGTATATTACACACATCCATGCTATTAAAAATGGGGATTAAGTAAAATACAGTTTGCAGGGTCTGGCTTATTCTTTTTTAATATCAAGAAAAAGAACTAAATTTCACCAAATTCCATAAGTTAAGAAACAAAATCAGCATTTCATATTTTTCATTTTTATATTATTACTGGTTTGTAGATTGTAGGTCACCTACAAACTGCGGTCATACAGTGATTTTGCTTTATATAAAAAAATTGCCTGTAAGTATTCATTGGAAAAAAATCAAAATGTACTACATGAAAAAAAATAATGTACATCTTTGGACATAATTAATTTCTGTTGGATTTTAGGTAGATGATCAAGTCTAATTTGTAATAGCTCTTAAACTTGAAAGATCAGTACTTTTCTTTTAACAGGCAAATTGTTACTTGTTTTCGTTACCTTAAATTGCTGTTACCTGTTAATTTGAAGACAGTTACCAGTATTTTGAGAACAATTCATGTGTTAAAGGTGACTTGCATATTCGAAGTATGCAGATGTTTGTAGCAGATGTCAAATAGTTGACATTTCAGAATGAGACTTATTCCTTCTTATTATTTAAGACAATCTGGAATGATGGGCAGATTTATGTAAACATGTTGGAAAACTAATGAAGGCAAGGGTTTTTTTTCCTACATAAATATGCTTTATTATTGTAGTGAGGCAAGCTTGTGCCTGCTTACTGCATTCTTGTAATTTCAGATTATTTTGTCAGATTCAAAGAAACTTTACATTCAGATGACTCCTACTTTTTATTTTATTGGTGTTGGTATCATCTTAGCTTTTGATGTCTTGCCAGAAGTCACTGATAAAGAATTCATTGTCACCAGCCCTCAATGAAACCCGTATGGTGCATTTCTAATTACCTCATGTTTGCATAGCTACTCAGCAGGGAAAATTGCATCTCCAGTTTCTTTTGTAACTAGACCAGTGCCACATGATTGTCTTGTTCTGATGTTCCTTTAGCTTCATCTTTGACTTTCCAAGCGTGTAGAATCTTTTTGGGTGTCCACCATGCTTGGAAGTAATCATGCATTTACTTTTAAGGTTTAAAAAGCCACTTCATTGTCTCATGTCCAGTTCTGTCTGACATGGAATGCTTTGGGATTCTTGCTGGTGTTTCATGATTAAAAATTAATGCGTGATTCAGAAGTGTAATTCAGAGGACCATGTTTACTTTGGAAGGCTTTTTGCCTTCTTTCAACAAAAAAGAGTAAGTGCCTGTAACAAAAAACTCTGTGTATCAGGAGCCTTCAAATGTGGAATGCTTATCATTTAAACAAATAACAAAAGTCTTAGGAAAAGAAGATACTACATTTCTGTGAGGTCCTTCTGTTGGTGCTTTAGCATTTTCCCCTGAATTGAGAAAGGTTGTTCTTTCTCTCTCTCTCACTCTCTCTTTGTTTTGATGTTAATATAGTATCAATTAGCACCCTTTCTGACACAAGATACCAACTTCTTTAAAGTTGTTTTAGAATCTTTCTTTCCTGTACCAAATTATGAATTGCTAACAAAAATGCAATTAACTTACCATGTTTGCTGCTTACTGAGTTATGTAGCAGTTTTGTTTCATAGGGGACCTTTGTTCATTTATAAGGAGATGATTGGGTCTTTAGTCTGATGATAGGACAGGTAGGACATTCATCCTGTAGAGATGGAGTATCCCAGGTTGGCAGGACACCTGATACTTTTCCTCTGTGTTTGAATGGTACAAAGGCAGGATGTCTGGGAGGAATTGTCTTTGTGTGTTGGACAAAAGTTTATTATTTGTAGGTGAGGAGAAAGTGGGAGAAAACCTGAAAATAAAACGCATAACTGTTTAAAACTGAAGCAGTGATGTCTCTGATTACTACTGTTATTTCTTTTGTAATGAGAAAGTCTGTCTTTTGACAAAAATTGCTTTAACCAGATTATACAAAGTTACGTTTGTAGGATGACTTCAGCCAGTTGTTTTTATATGCATATGTTTGTTTTTTTTAATTTCAACAGACACTAGATCAGCTTCCACTTACAAATCCTGAACACTTTGGGACTCCTGTTATAGGAAAGAAAACAAACAGAGGAAGGAGATCCAATCATATGTAAGTTTAACACCTCTATATCTGTGCTGTCTGTATTCAGTTCTGATGCCTTCAATGTGTGTGGAGTTTTACTAGTTGTATGTTCAGGCTTCTCTTATTCAAAACCTAGGAAACTATATGAAAAGTGTTTAGCACTCAGACTAAACTAAAAGCCAAGTTTTACATGTGTTGTTGCATGCAAGACTTATAAGAGATCTTCATGTAATGAGTGTTTAAAATAGTACTGGGTACCCAGGCAAGAGGTTTTTTTCTTGCTTTTGTTATGTAAGTAAAAAAAGAGTGTCATACCAAGTGGTAATGTGTTGTTAAGCTATATTCAGAAGCTTCTCTGTAGTAGAATATTAGTATTACAAGTGTGCTGGACTCAAAACAAAAACCATTACAATGCCGTCTTTGTCCAGCTGATATGAAGTCTTTTTAGAAGGTACTAGAATCCTCTTGTAAACGTTGGTTTCTCATTACAAGTTTTCCGAAGGGTTTTTTAGAAATAAGTGAACAGTATTGCAGTTTGCAGCAAACTTATTGGTAGAAAATGAAGTTCCAGGGTGGTGAATTGATTTCTTAGGTGCCAAAATTCTTGTAGGTTTTGATATTGAAAAAAGTAACTGCTCTTCTTTTTTGTTTGGAGATAGGGTTGTTTTTGTGGTTATTTTTCGGGAAGGGAGGGTGCTTGGGTTTGGGTTTTTGGTTTTAAAGTTTTGAGGTGGTAGTGGCTTGGATTACCCTTTCGTGCTCTGTGTTTTTGATAGCTCGAAATAAACGTGGCCCTGTATATGTAGAGGTACTATGAATTTACTCAGCAGTTGATTTACTAATTTGTGATGTATGGAAGGAAAAAGGTGGAAAAAACTGGCATACACCATGGAGAATGGAATTGCAGCATCCTTAGTGTCTGGTGACTGAGTTGGCTTCTCTGTTTCTGTAACTGTGCCAGACGTTATTATGGCAGAAACAAGACGCTTATGATTAGTACTGACTGACGTGAGTAAAAAGACAAATTGCACAGGTATAACTGACCTAGGTTGTAGTCTCTCTGAAATAGTTCTGGTTTGCTTTCTGGACTTTCTCTTCCCACAAGAGATTCTCAAATCCCAGAAAGCATCCTGTACTTTAGTACTGTATTTTAAAATAAATCACTACTTAAAAAATGGATGTTGGGGGGAAAAAGCCCCAATGCTTTATCAGCACTGCAAATGATGCCATAAAATTAGGGTGGGGAAAATGAAACAATTCACCTTAGACTGTAAATCTGTTGTCAAAAATGCTAACTGTGAGTCTTGTTTTAGTATTGAACTTTTTACTCAAAGGTAGTTATGTGAAAAATGGAAGATAGCTTTTAGAATTCTGCTCCTTGTTGAACATGCTGTGTATTTTCTGAGAATTAACCTTCAAGGGACTAGTAAAAAAAATCCAACAAACCTGGCGAGCTATGAGTGCTGATTTTTTTTTTATTATTGTAATTTTTTTAATCAGTTGCAGGTAATTTTGATTGAGGTAGTTCTGTACATTTAGACTCCTTTATATGGTTAAGAATAGGTGTAACTTCATGCTGAACGGTCAAAATAATGAGGCAGAAACTTTTTTTACCAAAAATGTATTTGCACCTTTGCCCATCTACTACATTCTAACACTTCATTCCATGTGAAATTGAAACAGTCACTGAAATGCTTTACTGCACATCTTTAAAGAACTGTTTCAGGATAAATAGACTTATTTTTCTCTTTGCTTTTCATCTTCATAGTTGATGTTTCTTCTTCAAAGATTATTCCTCTTTCAAGATAGCTTTTTATTCTGTATTGCTGCTAAAGTAAAAGCATAGAGAGATTAGAGGAAAACTAAACCAGTTTAGCTTAATGTTAGTCCAAAACTACGACTGTAACAATATTTTTGAACGGTGCTTCACTAAGGCTGCGTTCTTGTTCTGTCCTGACAGTATGTTTCTGTTCCTCCATGTGGATGCATGGTGGTGGTTTGTTTCAATTTTGTACGTATTACATGTTGATGTGTGTAGTGGTTTAATCCCAACCAGCAACTAGGACCATGCAGCTTCTCACAGCCCCCTTCCTGCACAGAAAGGTAAGGTGAGAAGGAGAGGAAAGGAAAGAAAAACCTCATGGGTTGAGATAAAGACAATTTAATAGAACAATAGCAGCAAAAGGAAATAGTAATAATAAAATAAAAGAAAATAGGCAAATCACAAGTCACTTTCACCTGCTTGGTGAATTGATTGTCCAGCCTGTCCAGAGCAGTGATAATGGACTACACCTCCACCCCATCCAATCCCCATTTAATATACTGAGTAATATCTGTGATACAGAATATTCCACTGGCCAGTTTATTGGCTGAAAAAAGTCCTTGACTACTATAAACATCACTTAGCAACAATTAAAACAATGTGCATTATTGACATTCCTATCATACCAAATCTGAAATGCAACAACCACTAGAAAGAAAATCTCAGCTGAAACCAGGACAATGTGCATTTCTAAGTCTGTAATTTTTGAGTTGTTATTACAGTATCATTATAAATTCTTCTATTCATTTTATCCTAATATGCTCAACAGGCAATTTGAATCACTATTATTTATGCCTCTTTGACAATTAGCTTTGAATCTCCTGTGGTTATAATAGTTTTGAATAGTTGAGTTTTAAGTCTTTTTCTGTTGTTTAGTCCTGAAGAAGAATCTTCATCCTCTTCCAGCGATGAAGATGAAGATGATAGAAAACAAAATGACGAGTTATTAGGAAAAGTTGTGTGTGTGGACTGCTTCAGTGTGGACAAAAAGAAAGCTCTGTGGTTTCCAGCCTTGGTAAGAGTTTCATCTTTATTTTAATTTTGTAATGTTTCATTCATTTTCTTGGCACCAAAGAGGAGTGGGAGTTTTTTCATTTTTTGATGGATTAATCTATAGTTTATTATAACTTGATATGTTTATTCATCAATTGGATGGTATCATAATAGTCAAACAGAATATTATAGATGTGAATATGTTTATTCACAATAGGTGATGGCTAATATGGCTTTAGTTCCTCCAAACAGTCAGAGGTTGTTAACCTAATTCCACCTTACTGGTGTGCTTAGTACTTTGAACTAAAATTTCAGGGGCTTTTTTCCTGAGCTATTGTATGCCATTTTTCTGAACTACCAAGTGTTACCAAGGAAGAAAACATAAAGAAGTGCAAAGAGAGGGGAAGTTTACTGATTGCATAGTTATTCTTTTCCTAGGTTCAGTATAAACACATTTGATCGTAAAATAAAATGTTTTTTCTTTGTTGCTATGGTAGGTAGTAGAGACTTGCCAATAAATTTCCTCTAAAATAACATAGTAGTCTTTTAGTTCAAATGTTTTCTATCTTCCTTTATTCTGGTTTAAAGGCATTTTTTTACAAATCAGCTTCTAACAATTGTCACTGTTAGTCTAAGGATTGCACACAGACTGACCAAGATATTTGGAAATTAATGTATTTCCATGTGGTACCTCTGGTACCATGCCTTTTAATTTTTATTTTATTATTAATTGTAAATATTTGAATAGTTTCTCCCTGGCAATGAAAGCTTAAAATGTTTATCTAATTTCAGGAAGACTCATGCTCTACTTTTGGAAAGATGCCATACAGTAACAGTTACTCTTCTTAGTGTGCACAGTAGCTCTCAGTTGCAACTTTCTACTTGTCACCTCATGTGTCTTGTAATGCAGTCCAGAGGCTTTCCAGCAGGGTGTATTTTGGAAAGAAAGTAGTAGAGAATGAGTCACTGATCTATTTTCTCAAGAAGAGAGAGGGCAGAATGTACAGCAAGGAGATAGCGTGTTGATGGCACATGGCTTTAAGAGAGGCTTTCAGTAAGAGACAAGAAAATCAAACTGTTTCTTTATTGAAAGCTGTCGTCAAGATTGGTGCAGTATGGCCTGCCTCACAGTTGCACTGTGAGAAGCGGTCAGTTAGACTGGTTTGAGCTATTTGGTGTCACACTGTTGGGTCAGCCTTTCTGGTCATGCCCATGAAGGGGAGCAGTTTCCATGGCAGCCTCTTTGGTAGGTGTTGGGCTTGCAATGTAGTGCTACTCAGGATAGCTGTGGGTCAGACCTTGATGATTAACTGCCTTGTTGCTTTTTCTCTCAAGGTATTCTAAAGATACACGTTGTTATTTTTTTGGCTTTCCTTTGGAGGTTGGAATAGCTCATTCTCATGGAAAGCTTCCTGCAACAAATGAGAAGCAGTAGGGGGATAAAGTTTGAAGGTGGAGCTCATTAACTCTGAAATAGCTTATCCTAGATTAAGTGTTATTTTAGTAATGAGGTTTATCGCTCTGTAAATAAACATCATATTGCATTTAACCTGAAAGGTTGTGCCAAAGAATAGATTTATGCCCCAAATAACTTGCTTTTTTTTTTTTTTTTTTAGTTCCTTCCCCTGTAACTATGCCTCTCCATTCTTTTACTTTGTAAGCAGGTTTCACCTGCTATATCAACTAAGTGATTTTATCTTGTAATTTATAAATTTTGCTTTAACTTTATATCTTGCTAATTGTAATTATGAATAATAAAATGAAAATTCACGTTTAATATGCTGAAAAATTCATATCCCAGAATTACTTTGTTATTGTTTATATTGTGTACAGATACAGCTTGTATAGGCATAGATGTGGGACATCCTGCAAGTATATTATGTGAAAATAAATTCAGGGGTTAGTCTAGACCTTTATAGCAAATAACAGTTAAGATTTGTAGTGGAAACTGATTAGTTCAAATAGTAGTCCTGTAACAAGATAGCTTGTCACTTACAAATTTAAAACTATGTAAATTTGGTAACAATTATTCTGAGGACTTGGTGATTAACTACATTGTTTTTTATCTTGCAGTTGTGGGGTGTGGTGGTTTTCTTGCATATTTGTTTGGTTTTGTTTGCTTGGGTTTTGTTGGGCTTTTTGGGGGGTGGATTGATTGAGAGCAATTGCTAATTGTAAATGTGAAGAGACCTGGCTGTTACTCATTAAATCAGTGTGATTCAGTAAGCCTTATAGCATTGCTTACTTTTAATGTGTACTTAAAGGCTTTTGGAAGGTGCAGTGAGGAAATCTGCTTGCAGCGTTTTCAGAAAATTGAGTTTACATAGGATCATCTCTCTCATCCTCCTGTGACTCCAGTGGAGTTTGTTTTGCAAGGAAATTGAAAAAATTTGGTTCAGGCAAAAGTGAGGTGATGTTGCTTGGACTAAAGGCACTAGGTGAGCTTGTGGTAAGCTGTTTTCCAGCCTCTGAGTGGATTTCTGGCTACTAAAATCTGGATGCTTCTAGAAAACCAAAAGCTAAAGCCAGAGGGACCTTTCTTCATCTTTAGAGAGGTAGGAGATTTTAGGAGATTGCACTTGTCTGCATAGGCGGTGATATTCACCGTCTTTTACCTTGATATTTCAACACTGTTACAAAGTGTATCTCAAACTGTATTTCAGATAGTAAGTTGTGGTTTTGAAAAGTAATTTCTTTGAAGATGATAGAATGCATTGAATTTGGAGACTTAGGCTGTTAAGTTTTATTTTTCTTGAGAAGCATATTAAGCCTTTGCTCTGTGTTACACAACTCTGGTTCCTAATTGGTTGGAACTTTTGACTTTGCCCTCTAAAATGCTATATGGCTGGTCACCTGTGTAAGGAGGAAAAAACCCTTTTGTCATGCAGTATCTTTTTGGTTTTGGTGGGAAAATTAGGGTGGAAAGCAGTTGGTGTAAGAGAGAAGAGGTATTTACCAGGGCTAAATTAGGGCAGCAGTCATTTGCTGCTCTGTGGGCTTTCATTGCAGCCAGAATTTTCTTAACTTTCAGGGAGTTACACGTGCTTTGCGAGAAGAGAGATGAGTGATGCAGAGGGTTGCTTTTCTGTTCTATAACTCTGGAAATTTAAATTTACTTTTTTTGTTAAATTCCTGAAGTTTTTTAACTAGCGACTTGTATGCTGGTTTATCAAAACCTAAGTAGCTTTTAAAATGGCAGTGGATAATATGTTGTCTCAGTGCTAAACTTGATTAGTCTACTTCTTGAATTAAAGAACATATCATAATACTGGTACTTGAGGCACTCTTCTTTCCTAGGTAGGTAACTTAGGAGTCCTCCATTATAAAATTGCATTTCAGAAATCCTGTGTGCATTTGGTTTTGAAACTGTGTGATTGCATCCTTGCAATTTCTGGAAGCTTTTCAGAAGAGGTCTCTAACTTAGGTGGCAGCACTTGGTGGAAGGTGTGTGCTTGTGGGATGAGGAGCGGCATAAGCTGTAGTGGCATGACAGGTACTTAACTTTTGTAAGAACGCTGTTCTTGCTTATGTCTCTGGCAGCAGCTGTCAGTTCCCTCCAGGAAGGGAGCTTAAATTCATACATTCAGTAATTTCAGCAGGTCATCACTGCTGTATTTTGAGGGATTTCATTTGGTCTCATTTCAGTGTTAAAGAGAAATGAACCCAAAAGGATTTTGAGAAGTGTTTGTATATACTATTACTTTCTTGTTTGTTTATTGTTTTTTTCTCTCTAAACTTTGCATTTGTAATATCTTTGCAGGTGGTTTGTCCAGATTGTAGTGATGATATTGCAGTGAAAAAAGACAATATTCTCGTTCGCTCTTTCAAGGATGGCAAATTGTGAGTAGGAATTTAGAGATTGATACTTGAATAAAATCTATACCGGTCAAGTGAAATGTAGTGTGAGATGTGCTGGGTAAAGTATTAATAACATCAGTAAGCTCAGTAAGTTTCTGCCAAGACTTTTCTCATGTTTAGAAAACTGTTAACAGCCTACATTGTGATGAAGTTAGACTTGAGCTTTGTCATTATTCATAAGGGGATATGTAAATCTATCTGTCTTAGTTTTAATTTCATTGTCACAGCAGTGGCAAACAAAGCTGTATTGGGTGACTTCAAGAATGGCCTCAGACACTTTCCTGCTCCATTCGGAATAGAGAGATGTGTCCATAAGCTTATCCAGCTACAGAAAGGGCTGGGCGGGGGTGTGAGCTTGCAGGCACGTACACCACACACACACACCACACACAGAAATTCTTTTTTTGAGGTAATAGGGCATATGTTTATCTCAGTCTGGAATACAACTGCCTGTTGCCGTATTCTTTGAGAAGAGCTGAGCTACTACTCAAAGTAGGAAAGAAAATAGAGAAACCTAGAAAACGAGGCTGTGTGATATTTGCAATAGAATAAGAAACTTTGTGTTCATAAACTCATGTTGGTCAGGGAGAGCAGTTGATAGATGACAACAATTCTTTTTTCTAGGTTTTAGTTTTAGTTTTAAAAGTTGTGGCTGTTTATTTTGCTTCTTTTATTTAACAAAATGTTTTTGCAGAAAGAATATTGGAATATTTAACAGTTTATGGTTGAATTACTGAATCTAGGCTATCGCTTCACCATTTGATAGCTATTCAGGCATCAATGCACATCACTGGAGAAACACACGTAAGAGTGTGTTACACACAAGCACATACACCCCACACCCTTAAACTGCAGTTCAGATTTGCTTGCTTGGATTTAGCCATAGTAGAAATAAAAAAGTGATTTGTTCTTTCAATTTGGAAGTCTTTCATGTCATACTGACTGTTTATACTAATGCTCATTTATGTTTTAGGCAAGGCAGGGTTTTGTTGTTTGTGAGTGAATAGTTACTTGCTAAATCCACATGAGGTTTTTATTAAGTAATATATGTTTGGGAGATTCTAGAAACTTGCACTTCCAGTCAGTGCAAGAAGAATGTTTTCTTTACTATGCAGTGAATGCATATGGGTGATCTGTGATGTAGAAGTTTTGTTTATAATCTGCTAACCAATACTGTACCATATAATTCAAAGGCTTGTTCTGTATGTTTACTGTGTGCTATAGTCTTAGCAACAGCTCTGTATTATACTGTTAATGTGCCTTTAAAATATTTTACAATATTAATTTTTTTTTAACACTTTCTAAATTATCTAGTGTTTCTGTGCCAAGAAAAGATGTTCGGGAGATTAGTGAAACTTCACCAAAGCCTGATGCTTTGTTAAAACAAGGTAAAAATAACTGTTTATGAGAAATCTACTTTGTTATTAAATCGGACTAAATTTATGGTAGATTGTTTCATGTCTTAAAATGCTAAAATACAGGATCTTTTCTTATAATATAATATATAGAAGGGGAATGCTTCTGGAAATCTAGAGGAACTTTTTTTTAAAAAAAACAAAACAACCCAAAGAACCTCAACAAAACCCCTACCCAAGCAACCACTCTACTGCACTTGTTTTAAAGGTAGACGTGCCAAACAAATGATGTAATCGTACAGTGCACACTGGCATTGGAGGTTATTTGATGTTCAACCTTTTGCATTAGATCTCCATAGAGTTATTCTCGCCATAGTTCCCCTCATAAGGAAGTTGCCTTTATGTACTCTCAAGAAACTGGAATTTTGCATTAATTTGACAGTTTAAGTTTGTGCAATCAAACTTTCAGAATTAGCTTGTGCTTCTTTTTTCCCCCTTCTCTTCCCTGTTTAATATATATGAAAACTACAGTGTAACCATATTGGAATAGGGGTTCTCTCAATTAAATTGTTCTACATGCCCTAATACAGAAGATCCTTACTTGTGTCTATAGGCACTAACATGGTAATAATGCTGATAATAGCCCTGAATAATTTGATGTGCAGAGGATACTAGGCCAGACAAATAAGGATGGACAACACAGGGTTGTTGTTGAGGTGCTTTGAGTTTGGGGGTGGAATTGTACCTCCTTGTTCAAACATTTGGTCAAACTGATACTTCCTGCTGTGCTAACAAGTGCTGGTCCTTTTACAGCTTTTGACCAAGCCCTTGAATTCCGTAAAACCAGAACTGTTCCTAGTAACTGGAAAACAGAATTAAAAGAAGACAGCTCCAGCAGTGAAGCTGAAGAAGAGGAAGAGGATGAAAAAGAAAAAGAGGATAACAGCAGTGAGGAAGAGGCAAGTGAAGTTAATAAAGAGCATTTTTAACATTTGGGAGCATTTAACATGTTAACATAGGCAACATTATTGCCTCTCAGCTTTCGAAAATCTTTATTCAACAAAGATCAGAAAGATTCTTGAAGTGAAAGATTCTTGAAGTGAAGAAGTCTGAACAGATTGATTCACAGTCTTTAGCTGCAATGTTTGGAAATATTTGACCTGGTACCCTTTGTGCACCTTCTCTTTAACTCCTTTTAGTTGCCTGTGATGTTGTATGAGCTGCTCTTTCTGTGTGCTAGACATGAAGATCTCATTTCAGGCAAATGCTTTGGCATTTACTGTGACATCTCTTGTGATAATTTCTTTTCTAGTATCCAGTGTTTCAGTCACCTGCTGAATTATGAGGTTTCTAAAACAGAGGCAATGTTTTGGTTTTTTTTTATTTCTTCCTTCTTTTCTCTCTTCAGTGGTCAATGGCATGTGTGCCTTCTCTCCACCTACTTTTGAGCAGTTTCTGCAACTTCCTCTTTTTTTTTTTTCTTTTTTTTTTTTAATTTAATTAGTTTGTACCTGTAACCTCCTGGCTATCAAGCAGCATCTCTTCTTAAGCAGGACCTGTGGGCCTGCTCTTGGGACTTTGCTATCCACCTGCAGATTGTTCTAGTGCTTTCTAGCACATGAAGAATTCTCACTGGTGGCCCTCAGGCCATCCATGTGATCCTGGTACCCATGCACTAGAACAAAAGCAAACCAAACCAAATCTCTGACTTACGGCACTTCAGGCTTCATATATAGATGCTCCTATCCTGTATGCATATTTACACACCCTCCTACAGTTATATAGACGCTCCTATACATTTCTCTATATAGGTTGGATTTCACATGCAAATCCTCTTCTCTTCTTAGAAGAGGTGTTTGGTTTGTTTTTCTTTTTTCTTCCCCCAAATGAAAGAGACTGGAAAATTGCCTTCCTTTCCTAAGTGTAATGGTAAGTAAAAGAGCTGACAAAACCCCTCTGTTCTAGTGGTGGGCGGTAATACTGTGGGAATTTTATATGTTGCAAAAAGCATGTTGCTGCTTTTCTGGATTTCATTGTCATACATATGAGTCACTTTCTTTTGCCTTTGTGACATGGACAGATGCATTAGAGACAGCACAGTGACTGCCTAGCACTATGGTTGTCTAACTTAGAAATAAGGAAAGATGACAGAGTATGATACACCTTCTTCAATCCACTTGCAGTTCTGGCACCACTGTGGATTATCATGTTTGAGATGTAGGAGTACTCCTCAGGCATTGGATCTTATGATGAGAAAGGAGTGACAGTGTTTTATTCAGCATCTTCATCACTTTACTTTAGTTCCCCTAATATCTAAAAAAAATATATACATTCGTAAAAGTTTTGCTGGGTTTCATGACTGCTCTCTCACCCCCAAATGCTCTGTAGAACCATATTCTTATGTCAAGTGTCCTCTTGTTGGTGAGGAACTTGAGAAAGCCAAGTAGGTGCTTATGATCTCTTTGCCATGATCCAAAATATGGTGGTAAAAGTCCTTTCCAAGTACCTGTCATGTGATATTAAAACAAACAAAATGAAACTCCAAAACTGTATTGATTCCTCTCAAGTAACTTTTTCTCTATGGTCGAATTCAAGTTTTATGATTGCAAGCTGAATCCTTTGCTTGCCAGCAGTGTTTCCTTTGCCACCTTTGCCTGTGACATGTGAATGTTCTTAACCAGGCGTTTCTCTGCACTGAATGCAGGGCTGCAACACCACCTCATACCTGTCGGTGAAGAATTGCTAATACACCTGATTTTTGATTCCCCTGCCCTGTGAGGGTGTGTCTAGTTCAGTGGTTGTAGTCTTCTACCCAGCCTGTCCTCCTTGCTCTGAGCTCTGCTGCTATCCTGGGTATCAGGCAGATGCTCATCACGTAATGCCCTCACAGAGACTTTCCTCTTGCATTGCCTTTGCAAGACTGTGGAATATTTTAATTGCATTTCTGTTGATAATTATACTTAAGTGACAGCTGTTTCAGCATATTTTATATGCTAGTTCTTCTTTTTTTTTTTTTTTCCTGTTTGCTCTGTTGTGTCCTCTGTGTGCATTTAAGGGAGAAGAGAGTATAGAATAAGGAAAAAAGCCTACTCGCTGTAGTAGTTACAACCTTCCTTGACCTTATTTTCTGCTGTCCATCTCTTTATTAAATAGGTTCAGTAGATGTAGGGGCTTGGTTCAGTTTTTTGGGGTGTTTTGTTGTTTTTTTCCCCTTCTGTTGTGTTTAATAATGGTATCCTGTTTCTGTGGATTTCTCAACTGTTTTGCTGTAACTTTAAAGACAATACATTTGGTCCCCTTGCTTCAGGGTGGGTGAAACTTCAATATTTATTACAAGGAGACTGTTGAAGAAGGGAAAAGATAAACATGGAATGAAAATACACTAATGAAAAATAATTTATTTTAGATTTACTGAATAACTTTTATTAATTAATTTTGGAAGCATTACAGGTATTGTTAAAAAAATTATGCAGAAAATTAACCAACTTATATTTGGTGTGTTGTTTTGAAATTGTTTAATCATCGGAATTTCTAAGAATTCTGATTATATTAATATTTTGTTGCTCCTTGTTGTGGCAAGTCACATTTCCTGAAGAATTCAATGAGGTGTTACAAAATAAGCCATGGTGCTTTGTTACGGAACTCCACTGTTCATTAACCTAAGTAGATCTAATACAAAAGTTTATTAGTGCAATGAACCGAGCACCCAAACTATCCATTGTTATTTCGGTTCTGGGATTGCTCCTGCTCACCCCGGTGCCCCGTGGCAGTGTGCCTGCAGTGCCGCTGGCTGCGGTGTGCCAGCACTGAGGAATAGAACTCCGAAGAAAGTACAAGCACAATTTTCTCTTTCGCTTCGCCCCTGAAAGCGACGTAGTGTATCCAGGTGTCAAGCAGTTGCTTAACTGCAGTAGAAATAGACCCGAGATTTCTGATATGATCTCTGGATAATTAGTAGTGCTGCCTCCCAGATTTTCTGCATAAATGGACAGAATTGAGAATGTGTCTTGATTTATGGTATCATGATGCTTCAGTGATCAGTCAAAAATCCAATTTCATTGTGTCTTCACAGTTTTATAAACTTTGAAATACTGTAGTTTATAAAACTTCCGTATGGCATAGCACTGAGAGCATGTGTCTCTTGGTATAGTATCTGATAGATGACTACGGTAAACCTAACTTGAACATTTGAACTTAAATTGTAATTGCTGTACATTTCTTAATGAAGTCCTGTAACTCAAAATGTTGATAATTTTCTTGTGTATGTTACTTTTAAACAGGAGGAGATAGAGCCGTTTCCTGAGGAAAGAGAGAACTTTCTTCAGCAGTTATACAAGTTCATGGAAGACAGAGGTAGGCGTTTAAATCTTTGACTTGTAGAAGCTGAAGATGGGTGTATTGCTTAGCAGTGCTTTAAGGAGTTGAGGCTGTAAACTCGAAGTGCTTGGCTGTTCAGTTTTGGAAACAGTGAACTGTATTTGTTACTTCTGACTTCCCTGCTATTTCGAAGATAAGTCTGGCACTTTACTCTTCTCCTAGAATACCGCCACTTATTTCTGCTTTCAGAAATAAAAGGATAATACCAGCCATATTAATGTGTATGCCCAATTTAGTAACTTTAAAATACTTAAATAAATTAAAATGTAGCCACTCTTCCACTTCTTAGGATCATGGAAAAAAACATTTACTTTGTGCTAATTTTCTTGTGTGAATCCTGATGGCTTAAATGCATGAGCATTGTCAGTTAAGATGTATTTAAATATTTTAAAAAGTGAATGTGATTTATTATATTAAATCTTTATCGGGTATTTGTACACTGCAAGAAGAAGTGCAGTGTCTCTGAAGGCAGAGGTGAAGGTCTCTCTATTTAAATTAGTATTATAACTAGTTAAATGAATATCTGTTAATTACATGTGAAGATGAGTTGAGGAGCTGTTTGCAAGTGACTACAATGTAGTAGCTACTGCTAGTATAGAAGCATAGGAAGTTTCAGCTCTTTGAAGCATTGTGGGATTTGTTCCTGGAGAGGTGTTTCTTCTTATTGTAGTGAAAGGACTATGCTGATATTTATAGATTTCTGTTTCAACAGGTAAAATAAAAATATGAATAATATAGGTAGCAAGAAAAGTTGGATCATTTGTGTATGTTCAGTGATATATGGAAGAATGCATAAGGATGAATTAAATTCTATTCCTAAACTAGAAGGAAAATGTATTATTAAGACTTTTGAGTTAAGTTTAGTTTCATGAAGAGAAAGTATCAGATGCATGAGTTGGTCAGAGAGAGGGGTTTGCAGTACTGTATTTAATAGTGTTGTAGTGTGTATGATGTGGATTTCATGTTATTCTGGACAAAAAAAAACTTCAAAACACTGTAATAACTGTCTTTGTTCACAGGGACTCCTATTAACAAAAGACCTGTATTAGGATATAGAAATTTGAATCTCTTCAAATTATTCAGACTTGTACACAAGCTTGGAGGATTTGATAATGTAAGTATTAGTATGATAAATATTCCAGAACCATAAAATCTGAGGATGTTGTTTATTTTTATTTAAGTAGTGATAAAGAAGAATCTGACATGAGAGCTTTAGACATACGAAAATTGAATACTACAGCTGCATAAGACACACTGTAGCTCTAAAAAACATGCTTTAGCAGGAATCAGAAAACAGTTATATTATAAATAAAATACGCATCTATTCAGCATGTTTTGTTATTGCTGCATAAAATCAGTCAGTGTGTGTGTTTGTGGTATTTCAAGAAATGTTTATCTGTTAACACTGTTACCTCAGAAAGTGAAGAGTTGCTACTCACTAAATTCTCACAAGTAATCTAGTTTAAGGTCTGATGTGGGACCCTTATCTATTCTGCCCTGTGTATTCTGGGCAGTATATAGAAGAATGTGCTGGTTGGCATTGATGGGATTGGTCTTGGAGCAGAACTTGAAACATACGGAATTCATGGCCAAGCAGATTCTGTTACTGCTTTGGACTGCTTCCCATAAATATAGCCTGTTGGTTGAGGCGGTATGCGGTGACACCTTTATCATATGCAGGAGAGGATCTCGTACTTGCATATTGCAGTACATCTGCTTTACCTTCACAGATGATTAGAAATGAGCATGTCACACTGTCGCAGAACTTTGACACCAAAGGGTACGTTACGGACATTATGAAAGACCAGAAGCCACTGTACGTGGTGCAGTACTGCCAGGACTTATTATTCTTAATGTTTTGAATGTTTTTTTTCTTTCCAATATATTAAAGTTCTAGCTCTGATAGTTAAGAATTACCTTAAATATAAAATAAAAAATATGTACTGATTTTTCTGGTCTTTGTATTTTCTTTCCTTTGTTTTTTTACCAACTGGAGAGGCAAGCTTGCGATGTTTTACTGAAAGGCAGAAACGCTAAATTGCTTGAAGTATTTACATTAGAATGCAGTTTGCATTACAGTAAAATACTCTGTGTGTAATACTTATTTTATAGATCAAAGGAAATTATTTAAAAGTTGTAAACTTTGTCGACTTAGTCTTTTTTGTGTCAGTAAGTTAATTCAAAAAGCATGATGTCTTCTTCACCAGATTGAAAGCGGAGCAGTGTGGAAGCAAGTTTATCAAGATCTTGGAATCCCTGTATTGAACTCAGCTGCAGGATATAATGTTAAATGTGCATACAAAAAGTAAGTAATAAAGCTATGAAGTCTGTGCTAAAACGTCACTAGAATGAATGGAAGTGATGGTGTGGTAGTGGTAATATGCACAAAGCCCATAATTTTTTAGTTATTACACAGTTTTGGGGGTTTTTAAACATACTGTTCATGTTTAGCTTCTGCTAAGTAGCATGTTTTGGGTGAAACAAACTTGCTTATCACAAGCTTTTTTTTTCTTTCAGATATCTCTATGGTTTTGAAGAGTATTGTACATCAGCTAACATTGAATTTCAAATGGCATTGCCAGAGAAAGTGACAAGCAAGCCTTGTAAAGACTGTGAAAAAGAAAAAGAATCGAAGATGCGTGAAGAACCAGAGCAGGATGTAAAAGAAACAAAAGTGGATAAGGAAGAGCGCAAGCAGGAGGAAGTAGCAGTAGTACAACAAGAAGAAAAAAAGTTAGCTGAGAATGATAATGAAAGTAAAGAAAATGATAAGCCCTCTGTTCTGGTAAAATATTTTAATTTTCATGTTATATCCCATTTATAAAGTTGAGCGGCATGTTGATAACCATGAGTTTGTCAAAATTGGAATCTCCATAAAGGATTTAAAACAGGACAAAAACATGCCATAAACATAACTCAGAAGAACGCATTTGAGCCGTATCTGTCCCTAGGTACCTCTTTTAGGGGATAATGATGTCAAAATGTCTAACTTGTTAGGAAGCAGCTGCAATGTTCCACTTGTTTGGGGGCCTCCTAGTTCAAATGGAGACTAATTAATGTGCAGCTTTATTCTGATCTGGGTAATCCACGCTCGCAGCTAACAGCAGTGCTGATGCTTTTATTGTACACTCAGCCGTGCTTTTGAGCCCTCACAAATCTTGCTTTTACTTCTCCGCTCCAGTGGAACTCTACAGAGGCCTGGGCCATATGATGTACACAGCGATGTAATGCAGTTTAGTGGTCTAGAGAGACAAAGGTTTATAGCTTTGAAAAATCCAGTGTTGACTCAGTTGTTTTGGCAAAGGAAGTGCAGGGCCATGAGTTGAAGTCCTGCATTGTGCCGGCTGAGCCGTTTGCTCTGGAACCAGCGTGGCTCCTGGAGTCGGTGTGCAGCACAACTCTGGTGTTTCTGCCTGTAAGTAGCAGCCGGCCACAAGCTGTCTGCTGGTACTAACTGCAGGTTGAATACCAGTTGGGCCAGTTCGGATATTTATTCTTAATCCTAAATGGAAAAAGTACCCTGTTGATACCCAGCAATCTTAGGGATTTCTGCAGGGTTCAGGTCTAAGAGCGGCATGCCTGTAGCGTTGTCACAAATCTAGCTAGGACACTGGCTGCCACTTCAAAGTCTGTTATGTTTAGCTTGAGATTTTCAGAAGAAATAAACGGTGGATGTGCTGTAATTTTAGATCAAGCCCCAAACTCTACATTTTTTTTTTCTCATATAACTTCAATGTTTTGTCTCCCTCTTCTGAAATTTTTTGTGTTTTTATTTCACCTTGTAATTTAACTAAAAGTTTTATTATCCTAGGGAAACAAAAAAAATTTGCCAGATTCTGTGTATACTCAGCCTGATCAAGAAAAGGACTTAAATTTAATCAAAACTGAAGATGAAACCAAATTAGAAGATAAAGAGGAGGAGAAGATTAAAGAAGTGGAAAATCCTACCGTAAATGCAGATGCTGAGGAGAAAGAAAAACCAGGGTAAGTTACACTGTTTATAAACAGCTAAGGCACCTGATACGTGTTCATTAAATTTTGCTCTTGTAATTTGAACTTCAAATCAGACATCTCTGTTGTGAACAAGACTAGTGTCTTCCAGGCATTTACGTATGCCTAACTTTGTCATGGGTAGGACCATTGAAGTTTGTGGGTCTAATTTGCAAGGGGGGAGAAAAAAGGCATCTTAATTTTTTACAGAGATCAGGCCGAAATATTTATAAACAGTGAGGAAAGAAGTTTCCACCTTTTGCTGTTGGACAGTGATGTGTTGTGGGTAACATGGGAAAAGACGGAAGTTCCTTGCATTGCTCAGCAGCAGTTTTGCCATTAAGTGGGCATGATCCTGGCAGGAGTCTCTTGTGCAGTCCTTCAGACAGGAGTTTTGGAAGTATGAGATTGAAGTTGTAGGGGTGCTCAGGGCCATGAATCAATTAACGTGTGCAGATGATCTCTCATTTCCTTTATTGAATGAGCAAGATTTCCTGTTTCAGTGCAGGAAAATCCCACAAGTGCTTTTTGGCAACCACACAGAAAAATATGAGGTTTAGAACAGAATAGTCCTCACTAATCTCCAGTTTGTTAACAATTTATATTCTTGCAATTAGGACCTTCATACAGTATGATTTCAAGTGATAAGAACCCAAAAACGGCTGTTCCAGGTCAGCTTGAAGGTCTTTTTTAGTATAGTATCTTGTCTTCAAGAAAAAACAGTAGCAGATGCTTAAGGGAGAAGCTGTTACAGGAGGGAAAGCAGCTAATGACACCTCCTTAGACTTTCACAGCAATCTGTATATCAGGGATGGGCATTTTTTGTTTTTTTCCTACTTAATAGCAGCTGTTGCCTGTGCACTAATTCCCTTGTTCATTCCAGCAATCCTTGCTGTTTAGTAGATCAGCTGTCTTAATCTTCTGTCTAAATACCATTAACTCTTAGTGCTTTTTCTGGCTCATTAAGACTTGTGACAGAGTGACGTAGTTCAATATATTGATTTCTGATTAGTTGGGAATAGTTCTTTATTATTTTATTAAGGGTTTTGATTTCTGTGGGACAGATCTGGAAGGATCCTTGTGTAAGGTGATTTTGTCTTCCTAATTGTTTTCAGTGAGATGTCATGGGTGTTTTCTGTAGCTCAGAAATGCGGAATACCAAAAAATCAGGTTTACCTGAACTCAGTTAGAAGAGCCTTTTCTCTAAGGATGTGATTTCATTTGTGTCTTATGCACATTTTTTCCTTTTTTAAAAGACCAATTGCTGAAATTTATTAAATTTCCCTCTTTTAAGGTAAACTAGTTGAGTTGTACTGTAACAGGTTTGCTAGATTTTCAGAATTATTAAGGACTGATTTTACAATGTTACTTTCAATATGTATAACTAAATAAACTTTGCACTGCTTAGAGAGTAGCAGTTCTTTAAAGTTCCCTAAATTGTATAATTGTATATGCATATGTTTGGGACATTATTTTGTGTTTGTTTATATACTTGCATAGTACAGTGGCTTAATACTTACCATGATTATATGCTGCGTTTGCTTTTCAGTAATCCTTTATAGTGGGTTTGTTCTTTTTTTCTATTTTTTCTCCCTTTTTTCCCCCCGAATGCTGATTCATGTCCATTTCGGTTATTTGTGAAGTTAAAAATGAGTTTTCTTACTTCTTATTTATGAAAACAACAAAATATGTAGAAAATACTACTTCCTCTTAATTTTACCCAATTCATCTGATTATAATTGAGTGAGTTCTTTTGTCTTTGCTTTTCTTCACTCCTCTGGTAAGAACTCTTTTATCTAGTATTTTGCTTTTGATTCATAAAAGATTGTAATGAGTTGCTTAGAGTAGAAAACATAGCTCTAAAAATAGATGAAGGTGGTGATGTGGTCATTGCTGGGGATATGTTTCAAGTAATAAATTAAGAAAAATGAAACATTTGTACCAGTTAATAGTCTGTCAGCATTTACAAGTAGTAGTACTGTAGTAGTGCTGCTAGTGCGATTACTTCTCTGTTCTTCCCTCAGATTGAGGAAATGCAAGTACAAAGTGCACTTGTGTCAGCTTTAAAGATTTTTTTTTTTAAATGTCGTCCTAAATGCTAAGCAATGTTTTTGGTGTTTATACCATAAAGACATAAAGGGGTTTGTGAGGCTGTTGTGCTGGTGGGGACATTGTACTACATGATGTACTCCCCCTATCCCCAGCTTTATGGGTTGGAAATGGCAAAGGTTATACAGAAGAGGAAATGCTGTGGTTTGAGTTCTTTGATGAACTGAAATGGAAAATGCATTTTTTGAGGTAGAAAACTAATTTTGCACACAGAAAATATCCAAAATATAATCAAAATAGATCACTGTGGACTAATTTTTTATCGGTGTATTTAAAATGTATTCCTGGAACCTTTTTTAAGCTCTGGACTATATGCCTTTCACAGTTCTAAACAAATGGCCAAACAAATGTAATTAATATTTATGCAAGGCAAACTTGTAGAGTTTGCCATTTGAATTTATGCCTGTAGGACTTGGGGCATCTTATTGTAGCTTGTAGATAAACACAAGGAACCAAGAAGTCAGAAAAACTTCTGGGGTTCTTGCTGCATTTCTGTTGGGTAGATTGGATCTATTTCCCAGCTCCCAGGTCTCAGGAAATACTACTGGAAGACAGGGTTGTTTGTTTTCTACTGGTCTTGTTTCTTGCTCTGTGTCTCAATCCTTTGAGATTGGTACCGCTTAAATCCTGTGGTCACTTCTGCACAGGCTTTAGCAATATGATGAGGAGGAAGAAAGACTGTAGTTTTCTTCCTTTCTTCCCCAGAGTGCCTATTTCTTACGTGCTTGTGTGTCTGTGAATGCTGCGAATAGAGTCAAAGGCAGCTTGCAGCTTACTCTATTCGTGCTTTTCTTATTTTTCCTGTGGCTAGTGGAAGATGCATGTGCTACGTACGGTTTTGTGCAACTTTTAGTCATAAAACCAGTTAAAAAAGGCCAGTGGTGTGTTATTTCTCATTGGTCTGTCCCAGAGAGATCTTTACCAAAATGGTTTTGTAAACCTGTGCTTATCCTTGATGTACTAAAGAGTGAGTACTTTTCATTCTTTGTCAATGAACAAACAAGAAAGTTTAAAATCCTCTATTTTAAAGTTCCTGCTAACTTCATGCTGTGGAAGTAATGGTATTCAGATATAGCATTGCATACTTGGTGCAGTTTTCCTTTGTAGCATCTAACATTGGCTGTTGGAACTATTCAACGACTTGAGTCAAAGCCAACAAACTGAGAAGGAGGGGTTTTTGACACAACGAACAGTGTAGACACTCAGGCATGTTCCCAAGGGACTGAGGCCAGGAGCATAGC
>VXBW01008502.1:1319294-1349627 GCA_013400375.1 Thinocorus orbignyianus
GGTAATAAAATAAAAGGTCTTTAAAATTTTCCTACTAGATAACAGCTTGTGAACTGAAGTGTAGGGTAATTGCTAGTTAACCAGTATTAGCAATTTTTTTTTTTTCCCCAGATGATGAATTCAGCACCAAAGGTTTTTTGTTTATTTGTTGTTTGTTTGGGTTTTAACACTTGCACTAAAGCATCTGGGACAAGCCACTGTCAAGAACTTCATACTGAACTGAAAGATTAAGTGCTCGGAATTGAGCTAGTAATTTTTGCTTTTGAACAAAAATGTGCATCAGACTTGTATATTGGTAGTACTGGGGTTTTTGAGGTGACCAGGCAGAATTCCTGTAAGTAATCCCAGTTATTGTACAAGAGGCTTTAGTCTTGTGTTTTCCTTTTCTCGGCTGAGGTAGTGTCTGAACCCTAACACCAGGAGAGGCTGCCATCTCTGGATTCTTACCTTGCCCTTTCTCAGCACGTTGTCATTTTCAGTGCTTACAAATAGTTCTTACTTGGTCTTGTGAAACTTCTCAGATTTTTTAAAATATTTTTCTTCTTGAAGACTACCTGCTTTTTTTTATTCCATCCAAAGAATGCATGAACAAATGTTCTTGAAGAATACTTTAGTAACCTAAACATTTCTGCTTGTTTCGTGCTGCCAGGTCAGGTCTTCATGATATGATTCTCTGGGAATTGGGACTGTCATATTTTGAGAGTGTCAAAAGGAAAAAATGCTAAACCTCTTTGGCTAATAATCTTGAATGGAGTTAAACCATTCATTCATATGAAAGGGAAAAAAATTTAATTTTAGAGCTATTATATACATAATTCTGTATAGTGATAGCATTTTACCTTCTATAATCAGTAGGAGGGAGCTAGGAGTAATCAGAGCAGTAGTTGAGAACTAGGTTAAGATGGGCATTGTTTGCTGTCAGGGGTTTTACGAGGTTTTATTACCCTTGTAGGGCATGGTGACCAACTGCTGTGCCTCTATTGGTGATGGCTTCTGTTTGTACAAGGGTTAAATTTTCTGGAAGCACTTGATGGGGATTTTCTGAAAGCAATTTACAACAGGATTATGTAATAGACAGAAGCTCCATTTCACATATGGGAGATAACAGATTGTTAGAGGCAATGTTTTCTGCAGTTCCTTCTCTGTTAAAATGACGTATCAAAGCTTTATGGTGGTGAATCTAAAATGGTAGCAGGAAGGTTAAAATGTTTTGGCGTGAAGGAGATTTGATACACAAGACATATCTTCTTGGCTTCTGGATTAGTGTTGAGAACTATGTATCGACGTAGCTTTCTCCAGCCTGATTTAGCTTTATATGGAATCAATTAGCTTGGGAGAAAAGAGATAAGTGTGTTGTGTTCATTGCACAGTTGGTGTGAACATCTGCTCTGAATCTTAGACTGTTGGTGTGTATGCAAAAAAATAAATTTTGAAGAAGCATACTTAGGTAGTTTCATTTACAGGAATGTATGTCTATGCCCTTACTTGTGATGTGTGTTCTGTTTATGTATTCCAGCTGCTTTTGTATTGGGACAGATTTTTTTGTGTAGTCATATTCTCAGAATCAGTCTAATCCATTTATTTTTTTCTTAATGCAGAATATGCACTGATAAATACATATTTGTAAGAGTTGCTTTTCATATAGCAATAAGCTCCTATTCACACAATAATAGTGTAGAGTGGCAGTGTAAATGTACCAGTCCTGTGTGTGCATCACGTTGAATGGAGGGGAGGTGTCTTTGATGTGGTAAAAGTGGTTCTGTCATCACATTTTACATAGCTTATGGTCACTATGGAGGTTATTAACCATGGTAACTGTCACTGAGACTTACGTGCGTGGGTGAGCCCTTAAATGTTCATCCACTACTAGATGTTTTCAAGCTGAGTGTGAACCAGTGCCATAAAAATGAAAAGTGCTGCACTACTCAGCCAGAGTTCTGAACCATCCATTATCCTTTTGGGGAATGTCTCCAGATACTTAAAAAAATCCTTGGCTGTATGATTAGAAGCAATAACGTGAGGTCCTTTCATCTGTCTTCTCTGTAGCAGCAGAGGAAAAAAACAAGTACATGCCTCCATGGCTGAAATGTACTGCACTACCCTCAGATGGGATTCAAATCAAGTTAGTGCCTTTCCCCTTCCCTCAGAATGATGGACCAGAACTGTGCATTTACTCAGATTTTCTGTGTGTGTATATGGAAGTCCTTGGAGCTTTTATGCTTAAGCTTTCTTTGCAGCTTCAGAGGGAAGACAAATACTGGTGGATTTTAGGGGTTTTGTTAGCTTGTTTAACTAAAGATGAGATGTTAGTGTCAGGGCATAAGTACAGATCTTAATGGCCTCTCTGCCTTAAAACTTAAGGGAATCTTAATACAGCTATGACAGAGAAAGCCAGACTATGAAGGAGATTCAACGTCTGCCAACTCTGTTTTATGTGAAGTAGAGGTTAAGTAATGCTCTAGGGTGAGAAGAAGGGAAAAAGGAGGGAAACAAAAATAGAAGGTAATTGCTAAACTTGAATTGTCAATTACATTGGCGTTTATTTCTGCTAGTGGTTCAATTAACTGTAATGACTTAATTGAACCAATAATTGAAATAATCTTGCTTCCTCAGGTTTTAGAATAACCCCTGAAAAAAATAATCTTGCATTGCCATCTCACCTGCTGTGCGTGCCAGCATGGTGTGTCAGGGCAAGTGCATTGGAGTAGGGTTAGGTTTGCTGCAAAACAGGGATCCTAGAAGGCAGATCTCATGCTCCAAATCACGCACTGTCTCATGGGTTTCACGCTGGCTTTGTGATAAAGATGTGTTTAGTGCCAGAGATCGTGTGTTGAGAGACATTGTGTGTTTGCATGTTACTGCAGGTGTAATAGCATGCGCTGCTTCACCTATTAACAACATTTACTCATTGATATACTTACCCTTAATATCGGCTTGTTGGTGTTAAATCTTCATATTGACTGAGAATTACCTACCACATAGGCATTTTTGAACACTTGCAGTATTTTTAGCTTTTAATGATTTCACAGTGTCCTTTGGAAGTAATGATAAGCAGTATTTGTATGCTCTAAACATTTTAATGGTTTTACTTTATTAAATATTTCTGCAATTTAATTCATTAATTTAATACTTCTTAGGGTTCACATTCCCATTCCATGGGAGATGGCGTGAGAATATTCTTTAGTCTGCAGTTTGCATTTCGACTCCTCTTGATAAGCTTTCTGGTGGTGCTTTGGTTTCTGGAACGCAGTTACGCTTGCGTTGCTGTGTCTCGTGTACAGCGTGCATGCGTGTCTGCTGCTGCCCTGTTTCATCAGCCACTGCTTGGGTTGTTCCAGTTGTGACAGCTTTATGGCAATCTGTGCCCAAGAGGCTTGTTTGTTTCTTCTTCCCCTCCCTCCCCACACCTCCAATGGGATTTTGACTAAACGGCATTAAAGGAAATCCAATGTTCTTCTGCATATGTATACTTGGACAAATGAGGTTATGACTGTGCATGCTGGATGGCTACAATCGCAATTTTCTCTTACAAACCTCTGTTACACTGCAGTCGTGGCTTCTTTTCATCTGTGCTGCCAGGTTTGAGTTTTCTATGGCCTTGTAAAACAACACATTTTCCTCCTTGCAACCACTGAAATATTTTTGTGGGTTTGGTTTTGGTGGATTTTTTTTGTTCCAGGAGCTATATGAATATGCCCTTTTATCTACTTTAAAACGATGAATGTTCTCTGCTTTTGTTTGGTTTCCTAAAATCTCCGGCATATGATCACTAAAAAAAACACTCCGTAGAACAGGTTTTACTTGCAGACTTCCCTGCTTCCATTCTGCTTTTGCTTCCTCATATTCCCTCCATCTGTGTACAGCCTACTTGGCCATCCAGGTTACTCAACTTCACAACGAGGGTTTCACGCTTCTCTTCCAGAGAAGTTCTGGTATTGTCATGGAGTCCTTGTAGAATATCTGTTGGGACACCAAGAAAGCCATAAAGTGATTAAGGTGAGACAGACTCCAGACTTGCCCAGCTGCTAAGGAGCCACTGGCACCATAATTGCCAGTGTCTGGAAAACCCTGAATCTCCCTCATAAGCATACTTTTCTTTGCAGACAGCTTTCAAGGATTGTGCTTCTAGTTCTTGGGGGGGGGTGGGGGGAAACAATCTGGTAAAATTTGGTTCCTTACGGTTTTGAAAGGTCTTGTTAGACCCTTTAAAATGGGAAATCACAAGCTCATCTTGTTCTCAGAGCAGTAGTGGCTCTGATCCTGATGCCAAGTTTCTTTAGTTTTTGTATAGTAGTAGCTGTTGAGCTGAAATGAGCTAGGAGTTTTGATTTAGTGCAGCAGAGAATAATTTAAAAGCGTTTAAATTACTGGTTGGTGCTTTCTGTTGTTAGCTGTGAAATTCTGTTCAGAAATTTTTCATCTGAGTCTTTTGAGAACAGTTATTCGTGACATTTTGGGGAAGTGAATTTTGCCACTTGATGTGTGGTGGAAATGAAGTGAGCTTTCAAAGCTCCATCATTTATGTTGCATTTTTAAATCTGGTAGTTTTAACTTCACTAGCACAGTAACTTCCAGAAAAAAAACTACCTGATCTGTGCAATGTATACCTGAATAGATGTGTCTTCTGTGATTTGATTTAATTAATACACCAATGGAGGGAATTTTTAGCATTTGTCTTGTGCACACTGCAATTTTACTTCTACAAAGAAACATTTGAATAATTAAAATGCTGTTTGATCCTTTCTCAGAGAGAAAGTAGCATGGTTTATCTGAGTATTTTCTAGTACAAAATACTTTTGTGTTTGTGAGGCTAACTTACATATTGGTGTGAATCAGGCTTGGAGCAGCACTTATGTTTTCTTACCCACTCTGTAGTACATCTAAACATATCTCTTCCGTGTCTCAGATTTTTAAATTATTAGTGTTCTGTGGCTATTGTGAATTTAGTAAGTGGTCCTAATCTGTTCGTGTTGCGTGGTGTGGGATTAGAGTGATGTGAGGGCCAATAATACTGTTTTGTAAAGCTATTTAAGGTTAGAAGCTTTCTTTCCCCCGTTAGCTTTTGAAATGTAGTCTGCCTCTTTGAGCTGGTTGGAGATAATTTTCAGAGCACTGAGGAGCCTGTAGCAGCCATTGACTGAGACTGGCAAGATTTGTGGATTCTGAGTGCTTCTGAAAATTGGTCCAAATATCTAAAAATATATTAAAAATTAGCTTACTTTTTAAAACAGCAAACACCTGCTTGTGTATTTATATAATAATTAAATGCAAGCCTAACTTCCATTTAGAAGACTTTTAACGTAATTGGAAAGGAGTGACAAGCTCATAAATTAGCACAGGTTGCCTGATTTGTTAAATAATCTTGCATAAGGTTGGTCTTTTTTGCATAAAATCTGCTTTTGGTTGCATTCGCTTCAAGGTGATAAGGTAGAGATCACTTATGACATTAAAGCAAAGATCTTTTGGGGAAATTAATTTCAAGAAACACTTGTAAAACTTGTAGCTTGAAAAATGGAATTTAGGGAACTTTATTTTGAAAGAGATGAGTTTGAACTAAAAAAAATATATTTAAACAAAGGGACTGCATGAAAGAATCTTATAAAGATGAGTTTGAACAACTTCTGCTCGTACAGATTTTGATGGATTTTTTTTTTCTTTTTTCTTTTAGTCAAGTCATTTTTGCACCTTGCAGTCACTGGATTTTGTGTGTATTGCTGTATCCTCTGTTTTGCTGCTATTACTCAGCCATAATGCAGTTTCACATATTTGGAGCCTGCTGTTTCCCAGTCTCTAATGCATCCACAATATTTATCAATATATGTGGTTTGGAACTGAAAAGCTTATGAAGTATCTCATATTAACTCTACAATTTTTTAAACCTTTCAAGAGATGACACGAATAAGGAAGAAGATGAAGATGAAGAAGAAGCAGAGGAGGAGGAAGAAGAGGAGGAGGAGGAAGAAGACAACAATAACAATGAGGAAGAAGAGTTTGAATGCTATCCACCGGGCATGAAAGTCCAAGTGCGGTATGGAAGAGGGAAAAATCAAAAAATGTATGAAGCTAGTATTAAAGATTCTGACATCGAAGGTGGAGAAGTCCTTTACTTGGTGCACTACTGTGGATGGAATGTGAGGTAACTTGAGTTTTAGTTAGTGATTACTTCTTGAATTACTTCTAAAATACACTTGTGTATTTTAAAACCTAAATGATTAGACATCTGGAGTCTTAAACTTTCAGTATTGGTATTCTGTGAAGGTCATTGTACTGTGTGAAACTATTAGATTTTTAACACTGTATAAATGCAGTACTCCAGTTACTTAGAAAATCATCTTAAAATGACTTGTTCAAAGAAGGCTTCCTTCATTCCCCCATCTTATTTTTAGATGTCTCCATACGAGAAGTGATAGTTCAGTCTTTAACAAATTCCTCCTCTGGCTCTCTTAAGCCAATTTTATCTCGTGCAATATTTGAATAGTGCACTTAACTGAGTCTATATGCACACTCTTCTCAGCAGAGCAGTGAGTACACTAGCAGTATGGTATTTAACAAGAGCAGTACGAGATCCTTAGTGGCAAATTAGCCACTATGCAGCAGATAATTGCATTTCATTCAGATCCAATTTCCACTCATCACCACTCACCCTTCCCCCTGTGGCTGCCTCAAGCTTCCAAGCTAGACTCTTCTTAGTCCAGAGGCTTCTTATGCTTTTCTGAGTATGTGCTTTTTATTGTCTTTAATACAGCATTGATGGAAGTATTAATATATTTTCACCATTTCAGACCACTTTTTTTTCCATTTAAAACTTGAAACAACTTGAAAGCAGTAGAGAAAACTAAAGCTTCTGAGTGACTTTTAAGCCAAGTACCAAGTCTCCTGCTTTTTTCCTCAGTTTCAATGTATCTTCTCATTGTCCTTAGCACTCATCTTTTAAACTGTATGACTGTGTTTATAAATCTTTAAAAAACCCACCAAAACTCTGAGGCAAATCTGCTGTACTTTTTGTTTAGTTATTTTCCTCTTCTGGAAAATCTGAGGCTCTTGTGACCTTTTTCTGTCATCTGGACTTTGATTACCATCCTACCTCTCACCAAGAGGGCAGGACATACCACATTTATTCAGTGCTAGCAAGATCTGCTAGAAAAGGTCACAGTTACAGAAGCATGATACTTCTCTCCCTCTTTGCATCTAGGCCTGGTGATTCCCAGAACCACCTAAGCCACAACTGAGGGGGAATGTCTTGATATTGCTGGGCTTTATATCCATCTTTTGTAGAATTTTGTTCTACATATATATTGATCTACAGAAATATGATCTTTCACATAAACTGTCTTCAGACAGCATTTGTAAGCATAGCGGGCTATGACATCAAGATACTAGGAGACATGCAACCTGCTCAAGGTGGGATTTGGAGTGTGACTAACGTTTCTATCATTCTTGGAGAAGACTTGTTTAGGCTTTTAAGTTGCTGAAATTTGCATCCTGCTCAGAGAATTACTGTGTACCATCCCAAGAGGTTTCTTGCTTTTTGACTCTTGTTTTGGAATTCACATGTAAACATGGAAGTTACTTTCCTTTTTGAGTAAATACTGTGCTATTACACATGCTGTGAGGTGAAATGTTAAGAGTTTTATTTAAATCTGAAGAAATGAGAAGTCAAAATGAGCCTTCACCTTGGAGATCTCAGCACTCTGGTTCTTAAAGGAGAAATCAAAATTCTGGTTTCTGAATTCTGCGTTTTAGACAAATGATGTGTGGACTGATATCAGAGGCATTTTTTCCTTTGACTAGTATATATTTGACAGGAAAAGTATTTTGGTAAACCTACGCTCATTTGATAGGCGCGGGGAGTTATTTGGTCTTTCTGGCAGCAGGACTTGTGTTTATATTCTTACCTGGTGTTCATAAAGAGTCCTCTGAAAGGGGCTGGAAGAGTAGGATTTTTCACTGAAAAAGATACCGGTGATTGAGATTTAGGTATGGGACTGCTTATGGAATCTGCCAAATGTAGCTATGCTTTTTAATTCAAGTAAAATTACTTAAGTTTTTGGATTTGACAGTAAGAGCTGCTAAGCCTGAGCTTAAGGCAGCAATCTATATGCTTTGATACTTTAGTATTGTGAAGACAGCTCCTGTACGATGTAATAACTTGATTTGGCTTCTAGTCAGTCGCAACCTGGAAAAATAACTGTTTTACTTGGGTAGGTAACAATTCCCCCCTCTCCCTAGTCATTGTAACTTACTTTTAGTGTTTACCGGGGACAAGTACTGTATCAGGTCATGGGATGTACTGAACTAGGATTTCCTAATCATTCAGGATTTTTCTTATTCTGTCATTCTGCTACCCCTTAAAGTTGACTTTCCTGTTTCCCCTTTTGGTCATTATCACATTTAATTGCACATTCTTTAAACCCATGAGTCTGAGCAGGAATCCTAAACAACTACTGATGTTTCTTATTGAGAAGTACCTTCAGTATCAATCTGGGATTCAGAATAAGAGTGTGTGTGTGTGCATGTGCACGTGGTTTGGGTACTTGGAATGGAATTTAGTAATCTTGGTATTCTTTTTCATTAGATTTTTAAACACTCTGGAACCAGTGACACTAACCACTGTGGAACTTTTTTTTTTAAAAACATTAAATAGAAAATATGGAAATCCAATTGTTCAAGACCAGGCTGGACAGGGCTTTGAGAAACCTGGTCTTGTGGGAGTTGGCACTACATGATCTTCAAGGTCCCTTCCAATCCAAACCATTCTAGGATTCTTAACAGCATTGTAGAGCTGCACTGCTTTATTCTATAGAATCTTATTGTTAACTCCTGAGATTCAGGTGTTATGTGTCTCTGATCAAGGTAAAAAATTGTAGTGTGCAGTGGAGCCTGACTTCTAGTAAAAGGGAATGATAAAAATCTCTACTCTGTTAGAGAGAACTGTTTACCTTACCACGTGTTAGCCAGAAAAAGCTTTTGAGAGAAAATAAATTTCTTGTAATAGGCCAGTCATGTTCTGCATTATGTATGCTTTATATGAAACTAAGACTTCCCTGGGGCCTTCATTGCTAGCTCTTTCTGTCATAATTTTAATTTTCAGCTGCCGGTGCAAAGAAAAGTTCATTATGTAAGTGTTTAAGGTGAACTTCTTCTGCAACATATTCCCAGTAATTAAAGACAGAGGGTGCATATTCAAGAAGAGTTTAGGTTGTTTTAACTCCATGTGTCATATAGTGCAATATCACAAGACGTTATTCTTGAATGTTTCAAATATTTAAAGCTGAGAGTTATTAATTTCAACGTTGCTTTCTTCAGAAATATGAATGTGGAAGCGCTTATTTCTTTATTGAAGTGCTGACAATATACAAATTTTGTACTTAATCGTCCCTCACTGAAATTAAAGGAATGTGTGTAGCCAAATGTCAGTTTGTTGAGAGCGCAGTGTATGTTGGGGGTAGGGAGAACTATTAAAAAATAAATAAAATAAAAAAATTATTATCCTTATGTAATATTCTAGTATTTGGTTCTAAGACTAAATCTCCTCCTTTCTTTGATCACAGCAAAAGAAAACAGTTGATTCTTCTTTGATAGCAGATACAGACAGTATACTGGAGCTTTTCAGTGAA
Organism: Thinocorus orbignyianus; assembly: GCA_013400375.1. Classification (NCBI taxonomy): domain Eukaryota; kingdom Metazoa; phylum Chordata; class Aves; order Ciconiiformes; family Thinocoridae; genus Thinocorus; species Thinocorus orbignyianus. Next base: position 1,328,912 of record VXBW01008502.1, read on the forward strand.
TTTATCAAAGCTTGCTAGTGCCTTGAGGTCACCTGTCTTCCTGAGAAAGTGGTACCTTTGCCAGTATGAATCAACTGTGGCTTGGGATTTACCCCCTTTGCAGGATCTGTTTCAGCCTGGGGTCCAGTGGTGACAGATTTAGGCAAACCCTGTGCATCTGATGTGTGAGTAGTGAGAGGAGATGTACCATTCAAAGGTATAAAGTGTGAGCATCTGTTTCCCTGGAGAAGGTTGAGGATTTCTGTGATGCTGGGCCTCCTTGCAGGTTCTGACTGCTGTTTCAGGTGCAGTCAGGAGTAGGGCAGGATTTGCTCCTGCCAGGAACTGTGACTGTCATACACAGATTTTTCAGTTGGTGCTCCTTGAGATGAGTTGTGTCCACCGCTGTTGATGCGTAACATTTAAACCCCTGTGATATCTACAGATACTCTCTTGAGATTCTGCACTTCCTCTCTCCTTCATTTCAGCATCCCCCTGTGTCTGTCAGCTCTTGCCCCAGTAGGCACTACAGTTACGTTGGCTCACAGACAGTACGTGCAGTGCACAGACTTTGCACAAGGGGAAGGTTATTTTCATGCTGTAAACTCATAGAGTAAGTGAATACAAATTCTGTTGTAGCAACATGGCTGAGGTGGAAAGGACACTATCAAAATAGTTGATTTTTCACCACGTATTTGTCCAATCCTAGTGCTGTTTTCCTGCATGCATTTAGACCTCATGAAATATGTGGGTTGCAAAGCCCATTTGGTGGTCTACTCAGTGGTATTCCTTTTGGAAAGCATGTCTTTGACTTGAAGAAAGATTACTTCAAGTATGATTTCCCACAGTCTCACAGACTGGGGGATTTTTCCACAGTGGAAGACTCTGCAGAGCTGTACTTCAGTTTTGGAGAGAAGGGTGATCCTGTTCACCTGCATGTCACATGGTGATAGTACAATTGCAGCAGTATAGGTAATGTTGGTATGTTGTGATCTACATGGTCTGCTGCTAGACTTTGATTTTTATCGTCATATGGAGAGGAAAACTGGCAAGAAGTTGTTTTGGAAAACTAATTTTAGATATTACTGCTACATCATTTTTAACTGTATTATTCTGTGAAATTTAGGTTAATAAAATACAGTATTTAGCTTCTGGAATCTCTTGCATAGATCTTGGAGTACACAGGAAGGCAAGTTAGAAACTTGTGCGTTTTTCCTCTAGTCCTATGTAATTTAGTTGTCAGTATTGCAGGTATAATTTGCAGTAGCTGCAGAGAAGCTGAACTTGGGGACTGTATCAGCCATTGTTGCATACATCAAAAATGGTAGTCAAGGAAGCCCAGCTGGAAAACCAGCATGATCACAAGTGCATTGTGCTTGGCTCCATCTTGTACAAGTTCTCTGGATGTGTATGGCTTGGATTTTGGGGTTTTTTGGTTTTGTTTTGCATTGGTTGTTTTGTTGTTTTTTTTTAAGCTGGCTTTTTCCCCCCTCTGTTTTCCTGTTTGCCTGGGGAGATCAGAATTTCTGTGGCTGTACATTGAGGCAACAGTTAATACATACTAATTTTTAACTGACATTTCTTATTCAGACAGTTCTTGAATTCACAGTTGAACAGCAAATTATACTTATTCAGAGGAAAAAAAAAATGTTTGAATTGATTCTTGAGGTTTTTTTTTTTTTTAAATACACAATGAAACCGACAAGTACAGTACCATAATTACAGTATATTCTTACTAAGAATGTACTTCTCTGGTTTTGGATTTGTATTTTACAGGTCTAGTCTTGGATGATAAGACATCTGTTGTTAATATCTTGGTGCTATGTAATATGTTCTTGTCTAGTATCATTCTGATATAAAATGGGAACCTTTAACTGAAAAGTTGGAAAGTGTTAGTGTTAAGTTAGTGATTCTGACTTTGCAGACACTGGGGCTCAAAATATTTTATTTTTCTTAACTGGTCACATCTTATGTAGTTGTGAGAATTTATTTTATTGTTAAGATTTTGCAGTATATATATGAAATACGCTTCTTGGAGATCCATACCAAATTATCATTCTGGTAGTTTATTTTACCTGTACATGGGAATTTCCTCCTGGTCAGTGCAGACCAGAAAATTACCAGCTTTCACTTGTACTCATCCGTGTAAAACAACTTCATCCTCTGTCCCAGCATATGAAAAATTGAACCATAGCTGAAACTTCACATACTAGAAAGCACACAAATGACAACTTTATTTGAATTCCAATTCAGTTTTGTATGGCTAATAACTTTCTTTTTCCTCCATTATTTTCTCTTATGATGTCAGGATTATCTGCCTAAAACCATAAATGTGTACAATTTTGTTTGCTTTTAGGTATGATGAATGGATAAAGGCAGACAAGATAGTGAGACCAGCTGACAAAAATGTACCAAAAATTAAGCATCGAAAGAAAATAAAGGTAGTTTCTCTCCCTTTTTCTCCATTGTTACCCCCAACTTCGGTTTAATGTATTTTTAAGTATTCCCCCCTCAGCCTGTTGCTTGGCCTACAAATGGTTGCCAATGAAAGTCACTTCCTAACGTTTTAAGAACTAAAACTCTTTTTTATCAAGGTGGTTTTTTTTTTTTTTTCATTTTGGTGTGGGGAGCGGAAGCTTCTCTTTTCCATCTTTTCTGTATTTTTTTAAGTGTAATTAATATATGCATTTATAGCAGACAAATGGGAAGGATCCAGTTTGTCATCATTGGTGCGAGCCAATGTGGGGGTGTGTGTGAAATTTATGAGCACCCTCTGCTGATTCTGGAGAGGCAACCTATGACTGCTCCATGTGTATGTGACATTTTATTTCGTAGCATTTAATTCAAAATGCATTCTTTTAAAACCAGTATTTAGACTTAGGTTCTGATACATCCCTTTGGCAGTGGGATGCAGGGAAGCTTTTCTTTCTGCCACAGGTGTCAGTGCTCCTTGTGCCCCCCCCCGCCAGCACCATGGCACCTCTGGAATCTGAGTTTTGTTCTAGAGCTCCCTGCTTGTTTTGACAGCACAGGGTATCTTAGCAGTGCCGCTGCTGTGCCTGGCATCCTGCAGAAGGTGCCACTGCTCCCGGAGTGCCCCCTGCGTTTGCTTTGCCATTTGTTTTACTGTTGACAAAGTTCCTGTCTTCAGTATAGATGTCTGGCATGGACTGTAGAAAAGTATTGGTAAGCTTTTAAACAAAGAGGAAAGCTTCCCTTTACAGGTTGAATGTTTAAGGTAACTGTAAGCATTGCTAAATTGTAATCTGTGATAAGATGTTTGCTCAAATGAGAAGAATTTTTAATCTTTTCTTTCACAGAATAAAACTGACAAAGAGAAGGAAGAGAAGTATTCTCCTAAAAACTGTAAATTGCGACGCTTGTCAAAACCGCCCTTTCACACCAGCACATCACCAGAGACTGGGTCAAAACTTGACAGCACTGAAGCCAAAAATACTGAACAAGCTCCAGTTAAATCAATAGAAATTACTTCTATCATTAATGGGCTACAAGGTATCGTACTTGAACTTTTTCTAATTCTGTCAATGGCCTTTAAACAGTGGTAAATGACAATGTAGAGCAACTGGTAGAACAGTACACTTGAGTGAGTCTGGCTGATTATAACGTAGTCGTCAAAAATAATCCTTGAACAAAAGCAGCATTCAGAGTGGATTGACTGTATGTTAGCAGTCTTAAGAATAACATCCTTTGTTTTGCCATCCTTATTTTTTTGTTTGTTTGTTTGTTTGGTAGGCAGCAAAGCATTTTTCTTCCTGTGTTCCTTCTGAATTTTTAATTTTTGATTTATACATCTTTTAGGACTCATGATGGGTTGAGTTTTTTGTTTTTGGCCTTGAAAAACAGAAATAATAAAACTAGGTTTTATATCAGTGTATCTGCTCTTAGTATTGTTTTCCCTTTACCACACATTTACAGAAGCATTATAATAACTCACTTCTTACCTTCATGCTTAGTTTAGTGGGTGCTTCCAGAAAAACAAATCATTTATGGTTTGGGCAATTCGGGTAACCACCAATTTTTGTGACAATTGTATAAATTTAATAATCTTTCAAACTTGGATGACGTTGGCCACTGGGTTCCAGATTTGTAGGTAGAATAACAATCAACATAATCTCTTAAGCTTCATTTCCTTAGGAAATGAGAAACAAAAAAGCAATTAGTGGTGATGATAATGACGCTACTATTAGTGCTATAATTAATCTGTAATTAACTTCTGATTACAAAAGCACAATTTGAGATACACTCTCTAATATTTTGGAAAGATAAATGTTTTCCATATTATGTAATTAATTTCCAGAAATGCTTTAATTGTATGCAGTCCTTTTATCATTTGCGTCCATTTAGATAACATGTTGGGCATTAACTTTTTTTTTCTGGTACTTGTGAGGTTTTGGTTTTAAGTACAAAAGGCTCCAACGTTTTACTCTTTCCTCTAATTTTAGAGCTACTTGCTCTAAACTTTTTCAGGTATTTTTCTCCTAAACTGCAATGATTAATGCTATTGTATTCAACTTTCGTTTGAAGGGCACAGCAAAGTCAATAAGTTGAGAGGAAAGCTTGATGGACCAGAGTTTTGGTGGTTGGTTTTTTTTTCTTTTCTTTTTTTTCTTAAATGTGGTGTTCTTGGCTTTTATTTCAAATGGGAAACTTTGATGCCAGTTATAGTAACATAGCTTTGGACCTTTACAGTATGAGAAAGGCAAGTGTTAGAAGGCCATTTTAAACCATAGAGTTCTTGGAACTCTATGCCAAAATGTCTACCATAAATGTTAAATTACAAAAAAAGTGAACATTTCTTAAGTTATTTTGTTCTGTACACCTCTTCTGTCTGCTGGTGTGTTCTCCTCTAAGTTCATCATATTTCAGTAAACCTTTTTAAACAAAGTTAATTCAACTTTGATCATTTCAGTGAATTTCATTGGTAGTATTGCTTTTCTCTGAGGTTGGTTATATTATCTTCTTTAAAGAGGTGGTGAGTTCTAGTGAGGAACTGAGAATCAGAGATGGGAAGTAGGATAAGAAGAGTTAATCTAACTATGCCAACTGAAACAGATGAGTTGCAAATCGAGGAGTTGCCCATGTATTTGAGCAGATTCTCATTGTTTCTCCTTGTATCCCTATCTTTTCCCATTGAATGGGCTTGCTGTTGATTCCTTCTCCATTATGGCTGTTCTTCTTTTCTCAGTTTCTTTATTCCTGACCCTGAATTTTCTTACTGTTGTCCCGCACTCTTATTTTTCATATGTATCTCCAAGTGCCTTTCCTTATTGCTTTCTCTTCCTTTTTCAGGCTGGTCATCAGATTGGTTTGTTAGAGATTATCTAGTGTCTTTGTTGTTGTTCTGTCCTTTTAGAATGTGGATTCTCCAGGGAAATTACTCTCTCTCTTCTGGGTTTTGGAAAAAGAGCAGATAATGGTAGCATTTGTAACCTATAAGAAATATTTAAGAGTTTTTACATGAAGCCCCTCTCTCAATTTCTGTTTTGCTTAGTTATGCAGAAGTTTCGCTTTTATGGATTGATGCCCTCTATGCTTTCTCCACCTCGTCAGAAGTCCCTGGAGGAGATGTACTGTATAATACAGATTTTTTCCTAGTTCCTGATTTAGCCGTTATACCTTCCAATAGAACAGGAAATAAATTTTTGACATCTTCAGGAGTACCATTTTAAATATGTACTACTAGAGATCCCTGTAGCATCTGTTCATGTTTGTACAGTTTTCTTTAGTTGTTTAATTTAAGAATTCTTTGTAACCAGAATCAAGACAAACTTTTCTTGTTTTGTTTTGTTCTTTTGGATTTCTTTTTCATTAGCTTCTGAAAGTTCTGATGATAGTGAGCAGGAAGATGACCAAAGTGCCCCGAATGTACATGCTGATGGCAAAGAAGAATCTCAACATGAAGCTGTAAGTCAAGATAAAAACGAGCTCTGTCTAAAAGAAGAACAGAGCGGTTCCTCCCCCCCAGAAGAAACTAAAGCTCTGACAGATGTAGTCGTGCCCAAATCGGGATCCAAGTCTCCTGAAAGATTGCGAAAAGAGATGGAAGAGTTGTCTGAAGATACTGACTCTGATAGAGAAGATGAAGCCACAAAGAAGAGAAAGGATGTGAAGAAGGAAGTAGTGGATAAAACAGCAAAACCACAGGCAAAACGTGGTAAGCGAAGATACTGTGTTGCTGAGGAATCTCTAAAGACCGTGTCACCTAATAGAAAGGATGAGAAGTCAAAAAACAAAGACTCCCTTAGTTTAGAAAACAGCAGTAACAGCTCCTCGGATGAGGATGAGGAAGACAAATCTAAAGTGAAAATCACTCCAACTAAAAAGTACAATGGACTAGAGGAGAAAAGGAAGTCTTTACGGACAAGTACTTTCTACTCAGGATTTTCTGAAGTGGGAGAGAAAAGAATAAAGCTTCTGAATAACTCTGATGAAAGACTTCAGAACACCAGAGCGAAGGATCGAAAAGATGTCTGGTCAAGTATACAGGGACAGTGGCCGAAGAAGACACTGAAGGAACTGTTCTCGGACTCTGACACTGAAGCCGCTGCCTCCCCTCCACACGCTGCTCCTGAGGATGCTGCAGCAGAGGAGCAGCTTCAGACTCTTGCAGAAGAAGACCTTTCTTTGCCTAGCTCAGAACTTGAAAAGTCTTTGCCCGCTAGTGTGGACATTAAACCTGTTGAGGAGAAACCAGCTGAAGTGGGTGAAAAGAAAGTTGAATTTCCAAGCAGTGGCAGTAATTCAGTGTTAAATACTCCTCCTACGACTCCCGAATCGCCTTCATCTGTAACCGTAACAGAGTCCAGTAGACATCAGTCCAGTGTCACTGTCTCTGAGACGCTACCACCAAATCAAGAAGAAATACGAAGCATTAAAAGTGAAACAGATAGCACAATAGAGGTGGACAGTGTTGCAGGGGAGCTGCAAGACCTTCAGTCTGAGGGAAATATTTCTCCAACAGGTTTTGATGCCAGCGTCAGCTCCAGTAGTAGTAACCAACCAGAGCCAGAGCATGCTGAAAAAGGTAAAGGAAAGGGTAAACAGAGCTGTCTTCAATCTAAGCAACTCTCATTTTAGCATTACTGATGCATTTTCATTCTGTTATGGTTACAGTCCTGGAAAGTTAGTTGTTGGAGGAAGCAGTAGTCTACTGTCTGCTTCAAATATGTGGAAATAGCATACTCATCTAGTGAATAATACAGTTAATAAAATGTGCCAGGAGGTTCCTTGGCCTTTCATTAGGAACTGTGGTTGTTTCAAATAGGAATTAAGTATATAAGAGTAAAAGGAAAGCAAGCTTTCCTCTTGTTCTGAGCAAGAAAAGCTCAGAGCAAACTGTAATACATTGTGTGAGGAATACTTCCTGCAGCAAGACAGATACATTTTGAGTACCTTTCCTACAAGTAGAAGGTACTGTTCCTTGCATAAAATTTTGATTCTCTTTAAGTTGTTTATTTAGGGGAAGAAAGGACTAGTTATTGCATGCTTAGGCAACCATTTCAAACTTGCATCTTATGAAATTAATATTAAAGAAAAAAAAATACAAGTCAGGGTGATAACAAATTATTAGCTGTGTTTCACTTTCAGATGTGATTTTCGTGGATTGAAGTTCCTATCCTGAGAGCACTAGAGAATAGGGTGTATCATAAACACTGCCAACACGTGATGTCAGTGTGCTGCTGCCTGCTTTTTAATTGTTTGCAAGGCTGGATCCAAAAGTATTTTTGGCTCTTTTACAGTTCCATCAAAGTACAGCTACTTTCATTGTATTGAAGTGCCTAAAAAAAAAATTAATACCAAAAAAATACATCTGAATATAATCCTGAGATGACAGAAGTGTTATCTTCATCTCAACAGATTTCAATTAACTGAATTTTCTCAAAATACCCTTAAGAGTATTTACTTTTCATCATTCTGTTTGAATTGTTCTTTTGAAAGGATGCAAGAAAATGTGTTTCCTTAAACAAAGACGAGAGTTTGGAGTAGGTGAATATGTAGCCCTCAAAAAATATGCCTTTGTTATTTTGTTTATTCCAGATATGTAGGTTTGGAACTTAATTGGTTTGCCTTTTTATCTGAAAGGAAATTATTACCACATGAAAAGAAGGTTTACACCGTTGCACAATATTATTTCTACATGCATTACACTTCAGCTTTCTCTCTGATTTTGTCAGCATGCTGCCTGTTGTAGAAAATTTGGTTTCTTAATTTAAATGGTTTTGTTACAGGAGTAACTTTTAATCTAAGTCAGGTGGTTTTGGAACAACATTGAACAGCTCCTAAAATTTGATCTTCTAACAGATGTACTAGAATTGTTTTATCTTCCTTTTCCACTTTGTCCCCTTGTAGTCACAAATACCAGTAGACTTTTTCCTTTGGGTTTTGGGTTTTTTTGCCTTCCTTTTTTGTTGCTTGTTTTTTAATACTATTTTTTAATACTTTGAATTAATGTAATTACTGATGACAAGTGGTAGTTTCAGTTTTCTCTCACAGCTTCCGAGTGCAACAGGCTTTTTTTGAACACTTTCCAGTTCCAGTAGTTCCTTGTTCAGTTTTTCAAATAAATGCATTCTTATTTAATTTACAGTATTAAAAACATAAAAATCCTTGTGGTTCAAGAGAAATTCTGATGATGCTTACAGGAAAGTTACATACAGTCATCTTACACGTGCACTCTAACTAACTTTGTCTGCCTTCCACCCTCCTTCACTTTCTCTTGTCAATATAAGTAGAAAGCTGAGCTGTACTAAGTTGCATTGTTATCTACAAGCTTAAGCTCTGAAGTGGGGTTTTTTTGAGACTTTGAGAAGAGAAACACACAGAAGTGCAAGCATTTAATTTCTCTTTCTTTCCTTTTTCTTCACCCCCTCACCCACAATTATAGTCTGTGCAGGCCAAAAAAGACTTAAAGATACTCAGGGAGGAGGCAGCTCCTCAAAAAAGCAGAAAAGAAGCCACAAAACATCTGTGAACAACAAGAAGAAGAGTAAAAGTAAGTACAGCAGCTCAATGTGAAATGAAATGTGTGAAAGTAGTGTATAATTTGTTTGAATCATTGTAGGAGATGAAGTCTGGAAATAAAAAATGTATTAGAACAAAATGTTCTCAACAGGGAATTCTTAATACTGTTTAAATGAAGAAACTACTCTTGCTGAATGCCAAAGTGTTTTTAAATGTCTTGTGTTATTTCTGGACCTATTTCTATGAGGTCCTTAATATTGTGTAGTTCAGGAAGACCAAGAAGACCGAGTATTTTACACTTGGTAGAATTGGGCACAATAGCTGCATGTTTTAGAAGGGACCTGGAGGAAATTATTCTTTGTATTTTCTGCAAGATAAGTTTTTTAGAGTTTAATACATCTTCCAGTGGCAAATACAAGAATAATTCCAGAAAAAATATAGGCTCTGTTTTCTTCCTGTATCATCTGTTACATCTTCAGTAAATTTAGTAAATGATGCAGCTTCTGCAGCTTTTTTGTAGTTGTAGAAGGTAATTAGAATAGAAACCACAGTACTGGGGAAGAGAAGCTTAATAAAAGCAGAGGTGTATTAGAGAGACATATGCACAGGGGTTCAGGAGATGGCAAGATCAATTACTGCCTCATCTCACTGCTAATAAAAAATACTAGGGAACAGTCAGCTGGAGAGTGAAGCCAGGAGGATAGCTGTAAAAAATACAGTTAAAGCGAGGATGGTAAGCATGTGCTATGCCTTTTTTCCTCTCTCTTCCCCCCGCCCCCATCCCCTTTCCTTCGTTTTAACAGCTTTTACTGTACTTTCTGGTCTGGTATTTGCTTTCACACTACCCATCCTCCATGCTCATTGATCTCCTCTTCACTTTCTCATCCTTTTTCATTCCATTTCACTAATCTTCTTCTAACATAATCCTTATTCCTTCCCTCGCCTCAGGAATTAAAGTAACAAAACAAACTGAATTTTCAGAACTAATACACTATTCTTACACTTGTCTTTGTTCCCTTTGATTTGGTGAATATATCCCCTTTTTCTCAACCTGTCCCCCTTTCTCATCTCTTTGTCAGGCTGCAAGGCACTTCACAGCTAGAATTGTTTCTTGTACTGTGAACAGTCCTTGGTGTGTATACACTCTTTTTGTTAGACTTCAGGCACTGCTGTATATAATAAGGCAATAAGTAGATAAAATGCGGAGTCAGTTGTGAGCAGAAAATGCTTTTTGCAAAATGCAGGTATACCAGCTCAAACAACTTTTGTAGCAGCTTCAACTCTTGCCTTTGGGTTGAGGCAGCAAACTGGCAGCTCTGCAACCAGCCAAGTTCTTTCATACCATGTGTATCTTGGTGTTTGATTTCTTGAGTGTAGATCATCAAATCATAAAAAGACCAGAACCAAAAGAGACTTTCAGGGTTAATTTTGTCAACACCTAGGGAAAGTACAACTGAGGCAAAAGTTTCTCTTGACCGAGTATTAATTGACCATGTTTTTAAAAACAACTCTAATGATGGAGATTCTACAGCTTCCCTAGGCATTCTATTCTGGTGGACTTCTGTTGGATTATAATCTCTTGCCCCTGCTTCCACCCTAGTTTTATTGCTGTAATGCTAAACCAGCTTCATCTTTCAGTCATTGCTCATAAATCATATCTTTTGGACAGATTACTTTATTACTCTCCTTTGGGTGGTTTGATTAGAAGATTGTGTTCGGTTCAGTCTGTTGCTTTATAGTTAAATATATTTGACCGTGAGGTGAGGTTCTTCTGTTTTGGGTTAAATTAAGATGTTTTTCTGCAATTAAAGAATTTGGTCATCATGCCTGAGGATTTTTGTAGATGATGTCGCACAAATTCAGATTATTGCTAGTCATTTTAGCACAGAAAACCTGAAATAAATAAAGGTCACAAAAGGCTAAGAGAAAGACCAATTGTTTACTCTCATTTCTGCTACACATGTCCTAGTGAAAAGCTCGTCTGTAACTACTACCTCTAAAACGGGACAGAGGTTTGTATATATTGAATGCTGTATTAGAAATTAATACTAGATAAGCAGGCGGCAGAACATACAATCAGTCTTGCTTACCGTTTTAGAAAAAATATAGCCCCATAAGCATAAAAACATGGATAATATTTTGCACCTACATTGACACATGGACTGCCTCTGTCTTATTTTCTAAGGTAACAAGCGTGCAACGAGTGTCTTGAGCCATTCAGAGAGTAGAGTGCACCTTCCCTACACGGTCCTTGAGCAATTGTGTTGTATTCAAGAAGTGAATACTCCTCCCCAGAAGTGTGTTCCTTGGCCACCCCCTTATGTTCTTGCACTTCCTGCAGTATCAGTATTCAGGATGGGTTGTGGAGCCACAGTCTGGGGCTGTTACCTGCCTTCTAGCTCTGTTTGGTTCCTGTAGGTTCACATAGAAATTCTTTCCTGTGAGAGTGGTGAGGCACTGAAACAGGTTGCCCGGAGAAGCTCTGGATGCCCCATCCCTGGGAGTGTTCAAGGCCAGGCTGGATGGGGCTTGGAGCAACCTGCCCTAGTGGGAGGTGTCCCTGCCCATGGCAGGGGGATTGGAACTCAATGATCTTTATGGTCCCTTCCAACTCTAACCATCCCATCAGATTCTGTGAGTCTGCCTGCACAGCAGCTAACTGGAAGTTGTTTCCAATGAGAAGTTTCCTGAAAATCAGAGAAGCCCTTATAGGTAGATGTGTTTTCTGGCCCTACCTTTAGTCACTAGTGATGCAAAGAGCTGTGTGCTAAGCTTCTATACCAGGATGGGTTGTATCAATCATTTCAGAGTAAAAGGATTTTGATCAGATAAACTCCTGTTACATAAAAATCAGCACAGGGGTGGCTTCGAGCTACCCAAACAACCCAAGCTTTGGTTTGGGCAAGAAGGTTGCTTTGTTTTGTAACAGTATGTCTTCTTGTTTCTTCAGCAAACAGCAGTGACAGTGAAGAGCTGTCTGCTGGTGAAAGCGTGTCCAAGTCTCAGTCTGCAAAATCGGTTTCTACTGGCATGAAATCTCACCAAACCAAATCACCCGCAAGAACACAGTCTCCAGGAAAATGCGGGAAAAATGGAGAGAAGGAGTCTGATCTCAAAGAACAGAATAATCGCTTGCCCAAAGTTTACAAATGGAGTTTTCAAATGTGTAAGTATTTTCTGAAACCAGCCTGCTGTAGTCTTGCAGTGCAGTGTAAGAAGACTTTTTTGAATTTTGTGAATTTCAGTTTTTCCCCTAAAATTATTCCATATTCCATCCTCAGTTTGCTTAATTTTGTGATAAATCCTGATTTTTTTTTTTTTTTTTTTTTTTTTTTTTGTGATTGCAGTGCAGGAAACTGCCTATATCACACTATTCCAGTACTGCTTTTAGATATGGCTCCTGCACTGACTTGCTGTTCTTTCCATGCTGTGCAGACCTATCGTTCTGACATGAATATTACCCACTATATGTACTTCTGGTGTTGGTATTTTCTTGCTGTTTTCCTCATCACTCTCTAGTTACTATTCAGACACTTACATGATTGATTTGTAACTTTTTCCCCTTCCATTTTGCCTTAGTGAACCAGGAGATGTTTACTATTTCTAGTAATATGAACTTTCAGTGTGTTTGTGTCAGTCAGCTGTGGGTAGATGTGTAGCTGGGGGAGAGCAGTGACCATGCATTTGCCTGTCTGAAAAACAGTTCAGTGGCTTATTAATGCCTTGAATGAATGCACCTACTTAATTGCCTCTGTGTGTGTGTGCTATTGCAGCATTATTTGCAGTGGGGAGAAGAGAGAAGTAAAATAAAATATTAGGTGATTGAAGCCTTCTTCCTCAATATAACAATAAGCAAGCAATTGAAAATAATTATTTAAAAACAAAGACTTGCTCTCTCTTACAGTGTCTGTGTTTGTCTAGTCAGCAATACGTTGTTGTCCGTAGTGCCAGCTGTGGTTGTATAGTGTTGCATCAGTTGCTTTCTTTTTCTTTTAAAGGTCAGATTGAAACTGTGGAGTGTGACTGATTTAAATGAATCCATGGTATCTCATTCAGTATTCACAGATGACCTTAATGTATGTCAAGCTTCTGAAGTTCTCAGAGCATTATGCTTCACACTTCTCTGTGCTGTGTCCCAGGCTGTGTGAGGGCTGCTGTTCCTCCTGTAAAGTGGGAACAGCAAAGGGCTGGCACAGCACACTCTGCAGGCACAGCTGCTCAGTTTTTTTTATTTTTACTTTTGCCAGCAGCATTCTTTCATACCCAGGGAATTCTCTACTTAGCCAGCTGCTTCTGTGGTGAGAGAATCTGACCCTGCATTTTTTTTCTCTCCAGCCCTGAATCTTAGTGTTACTCTACTTTATTTTTTCTCCTAGTGCTTCTTCACAGTCAAGTTACATTCTGCTGCTCTTCAGGACTGTGTAATGCAGTAGGTCTTTATTGTCACTTACTGGCCTGCTGAGATTCATTGGGCAACACATTTAAAGATGTTTCGCTCCTTCCTTTCTTTCTACCTTGGCTACATCACACGTGTAAAATGTGCTTGGCAGCAGATGAACTTTGCAGCGCTGTTTAACACATTCCTGCTGTTGCAGAGGTCTAAGACACTTGCAATGTCTCTGAGCTTCCTTATCTTCCCACAGCCTAATATGGTTGTGGGTTGAAGAAGAGCATTCTGTGCCCTGCACTGGTGAAAATGATTCTTAAATGTCTTCAAATGGAGCGTCTCCAGTGTGGCTTACCTGTGGCTGAAAGGACTGAACTTAGAGAGTTCCTCCTACCTGTGCACCTGCCCTGCAGCTGCGTGCCCTGCTGTGGAGAGCTCTCCTGGGAACAGCCAGGGGCACCCGTGTGGGATGCCAGAGCTCTGTACAGGTAGACCTCATGGCCTATGTGCCATAAGGTGTATTCAGTTAGAACCACCCCACAGCTATTCAGACTCCTGTTGTAACCTGCTTGTGTTGTAACAACCAGGTTGGGTAGGGCAAGACCGACCTTCCTGGTGTATTAGGCCAAAGTGAGCTCTAGCAAGGACTCAAAACAACAGGCTCAAAACTAGTTTTGGCCCCTGTGTTTTCATCAGGTACCTTAGTTTTTATTTTGTTTAAACTTTTCCTTCCTATGGAGAGGGGAATGCATGCATTTTCTTCCTTTCCCAGTTGTTCGCTCACCCTCCCCCCTCTCCTAAGAAGGGGAAAAGGAGAAGAAGAAAAGCTCATGGGTTGAGATAAAGACAGTTTAAAGTACAATAACAGAAACGGAAAATAGCCATAACAATGATACACTTTTCTGGTAAATTAGCACAGTCCCAGGCAGTGATCACAGATCACACCCCCCACCCCACCCAGCTCCTGCTCATATACAGTGTCTATGGAATGGAATATTCCTTTGGTCATTCGCTTGTTCTGTCTAGTTCCTTCTCAGCCTCTGTGGGAACCTGAGACAAGTCCTTGAGAAGTGTAAACATTGACTAGCAACTAAAACTCTGTGCTTTGTTGACATTCTTGTCTCAGCGATCACTAGAAAGAAAATTAACTCTTTCCCAGCGGAAACCAAGACCAAAAAATAAAAAAAAAGTGTATTTATGGTGTTATCTCTTAAAAAATAATTAAAATGAACAAAATTTGTGATAATAAACAGCAGCTGCTGTTGCTGTGTTTCTTGGCTTTGCTGTCTGCTCCCTCAAAGCGCATCACTAAGGTTTGAGTACTTCCCACTTCACTAAAATTCAGTTTCTGGAAATGCTGCAATACAGTAATTAACAGAGATTGTTTAACTTGCAGCTGACTTGGAAAATTTGACTAGCGCCGAGCGCATAACAGTTCTCCAAGAAAAATTGCAGGAAATCAGGAAACATTACCTGTCCTTGAAATCTGAGGTGGCTTCCATTGACAGAAGAAGAAAGCGCTTAAAGAAAAAAGAGCGGGAAAGTAAGTACTGGGAACTAAATTCTGTTTGTAGAGGGCTAAATTGCATGTCATGTTATTAAGGTGTTATGAACCGGATAATTTTTAGAGAGGTGTGCTATTAGGAGTGTTGCTTGTTTTAAAAATTGCCATATAAAGTTATTTTATGATCTTTGGAAGGTACTATTCACATACCCAGTAACTATGTACGGTGAAAATCATTACAAAGGCATGCAATGCTTTTAATGCTGTTTAGGCAGAACTACTTTATACAGAAAAACAAACTTCTGGGCAGGGTATCTAATATTATTAATAACATACCTTTTCTTCAAGTTACACAATAATTTACTATAGTATTGTTTGTGTATCTAGTTAGTGCTTTCCCCTTAAAAGAAGTAATTTATGAGTTTGTGAGATTATCAATTTAATCTCTCATTTCCCTGAAGCTATTTTACCTAATACTGTAGGAAGAGTTCTAGTGGGCCTGCTTCTAGGAGTATTGAAAGGATTATTTTCTCCACATCCTGTTTGCCTGCATATTTAAGAATTCACTGAGGATAAGAAGAAAGACTGAAATGCCACATGTAGCAAGATTTTATGTCTACAACCATCACATGGAAACCGCAGTGGTTTCTTGGTTGCCAAAGCAGAGGGGGTGTGTGCAGATTTGGTGTTGGGACAAAGCCCTGCCTGTGCCGAAAAAGGAAAGAGGGAAGGAAAAGGAAAAAGGGAAGAGTTGACTGTGTTTGTGGATCAGAAATGAGCCCTGGTGTACTCTGGCTGGGCCCTTGGTCTGGGTGGCCAGTGAGCTGGGGCTACAGGGGCAGTGCCATGCTATCTCACACACAGCTGAAGCTCACTCTTGGAATATTGCCCACAAAAACTAAGGAATGAAGGCTTCTTTCTTCTTAATTACTAGGCATTGGTTTCTGGAGTTGTTGTATACCAATGCTACTTCTTGAATGGGAAAACATCTCCATTGCTTCTTTTGTAAATTTGTATAATGTGTTTTCCTCTTCCTGTGCAGGTGCTGCTACTACGTCATCTTCCTCCTCATCACCTTCCTCTAGTTCCATTACGGCTGCAGTTATGTTAACTTTAGCAGAACCATCTATGTCAAGTTCATCACAGAATGGAATGTCAGTTGAGTGCAGGTGACAGCAGGACTTGCCAAAGCACTTTGCACTTAATGGCTGCTGAGGGCCACTCTTCTTTTTTTTTTTCTTTTCTTTTTTTTTTTTTTTTTTCTTTTTTTTTTTTTTTTATACTGCACAGTGGCACAAAATTCAGACAAGCACTATTTTGTATTTAAAGTTGTTTCTTGACAAGCTAACTTTGCACTTAAGTGCACTTTTATGAAGAAAAAGTACAACAAACTGCTTTTCCTCAAGCAATAATTGTTTCCAACTTGTCTGGGAATTGTAAGTCCAGTGACTGGAAGGCCTCCCACTGTGGCAAACGGGGGCTGTTCACTGCCTGTAGAGACAGTACAATAAGCGCAGAGTTGTTGGGTTGATCTGAGTAAATGTGGCAAGGCTTACTGTATTCCCTGGTATTTTGTTAAAGCTGGAACATTTGATATTTTTCCATTTATTTATGACAAATATTGAACCTATTTTCATTTGTACAAGCTAATTGTTTTTTAACTGCTAAGTCACCTTACAGTGGCTTTAATTGTATACGTCAAGCACATGGATTCGATTCAAAACCTGCAGTGAGTAGGATGTGTGACATCAGTCCTGATAACCAAATACAAGGATTCCTTTAAAAAACAACAAAAAAGACTGACTAATGTTTACAGGTTTGAATTAGGCTTAAATAGGTTACTCTGGGTTTTAAGAACCCATTAATTGGAATGAAACTACTGTACTTTGCCATTTTTCTATAAAACAGTATTTTTTTTTTAATTTTGATAAAATACATTATGAAAAAGAAAGAAAATGGCTAACAAACTGTATTAAATCTTAATGTATAAAGATTGTATTTAGCCAGTTTAAAGTGTATATTTATTCATAATGGATTATAACAGTTATATTTTTGTGTTTTCTTGTAAATGTTTCTTTTCCCTTAAAGCAACAAATATTTCATTTGTAATGCTTATTTTATTACGAGCTTCAAGGAGAGGACTTCAAGACAGAGTGTAAGGTGTGAGGTTATAATTTGTGGTTGCTGATATGAACACTGCCACAAAAAGGTAGTTGTTTTTAAAATAAATAGCTAGCTGAGTGGTAGACATTTAATTTTTTAAATGCCTTGTACAAATTCCAAAACCAACTTCAAACTGTTTTCACTTGTATTGATTTTATGTTGTATGGATCCCAAGCTCTCTCCTGTTAATTATATACCTTTGTAAGACATTTGTATATTGCGGAAGTGTTCATTCAAGCTATTTAATACCTGGCACTGTTAATACACAGTACTTTATTGTACAGATTGTTTTACTGTTTTAATTGTAGTTCTGTGTACTTCTTTTGCCTGGGGAAATAGGGGCTGGCATGTTTTTCTTTGTTTTCTGGCAGTACAACATGTAAGAATTCAAAGCATTTTGTTTGTAGATGCTAGAGTGTCAGAATCCTTTACATTTGACTTTTCTAAGAAAAGCATTTTCAGTCTTCGTAGTGTGTGCTTAAGGTTAACTGATTTTATTGAAAATGGTTTCAAAGTATTCAGAATTGTACAGGACTGTAAAAATTTGTTGACAAACATTGAAGGAAAAGCTTATAGAAAAAAGCTATAAAATATATATTAGGTTCTGCAGAAAATGGAGAATTATGTAATATATTGTACAAATGTAAGCAAAGGCCTCTGAAATAAAATGCCATAGTTTGTGAATCCCTGATTTTGTTTCTAACAGTTTAATTAAGCAATCATACTGTGTTCATTAAAATGCCGTCAAGCTGCAGAATCAGTTAGCAAGTGACCTTTGGTATGGTGGAAATAGGCACATCAAGGTGAGCTAGAGCAGGTACATTGGCCTAATTTTCCTCTCAGTGATTAATTCAGATTCATTCTCTTTTTCAGCAAAGTGAGAAAGGTTGACCCATTGAGATCATTAAGGCGACGCCAGTTGAAAAAAAGATGAATTTTGATTCACATTAATTCAGGTAGTTTGAAAATGTAGAAGCAAGCTCCTGAAGATATCTGCTGACTTTTGGTATCGACTGCCTCAAGTTCAGATTTCAGTGGAAGTGAAACAGGAATAAAACTTTGTGTTATCTGCTTACGAGGCGTCTGGCTGTAGTTCAGTTGACCAAAATACTGTTACACCTACAAAATGACAGATTACTGATGAGACTGGTAGATAACAAATGATGATAAGATTTGGAAACATTGACTGTATTAATAAATACCAGGTGTCTGAGACTGACAGGAGTAATTTTAGTAATTCCTGTGCAGAGAATATTTACGTATGTTTAAGGAAAATCAGAGTTGTAATAGTTCAGACCTGCCTTTCAGTCTCAGGAGACATGACTGGTATTGATTTAACTGAGAACTGCATCTGGGTGAGCAAGAGCAAATTCAGCTCTCCACTCACTACTAGCTCTTGATCAGCTCTCAGTTTTACTGCCAACATTTTTGCTTTGATGTGACAATTGTTGACTGGTGTTCTTTGAGAGGATTTGTTTGTTTACTTGTTTAAAACAGGGATCATTAGTCACTTCCCTGCTCCTCAGTTGTTTCCACACAAATAGGACGTTTGCTGTTCTTTAATGCAGATAATTTAATTTTTGGTGTACTTCTTGTACAGTTTAATGACTAATTTGTTGCGTATTTTTGTATATTGCATCTCTCCTGTGAGGTGCGTCTCCAAGGTTCCGCTTACTTGTGTCCCAGTGACTTACAGGTGTGTTATGTCACTTGTGTCCCAGTACTCAAAAAGAAAGGTACCTTCGGCAAACTGTCCTCCAGGCAATTTTATCCCATGTTCCAGTGAGTCCAATCTGAGCTGCTTTTCAGGTACCATACTGGAATGCAGGCAAGCAGTGCAGCAGCCAGCTGCCAAGTTTTTAAGGGTTTGTGTCTTCTCTTGAGCTGACCCCATCAGTGAGAGTCCCTACTTTTCCCGGCATCCAGAAGGCCAGGCATGTGATGCCTGGTGCCTGTGACAAGACTAATGCTTTGTCCTTCTTCCATAGCTGGGTTATTTGTTTTGCCTTCAGTTGGACAGTGGTACCAACAAAGTTGCTACTGCTTGCAGTTCAAAAAGTGCATAAAATGTTACAACAGAACTGTTGGTATTTGCTTCAGCCTTTACGTGCCTGGAAATTTTCTATGCCTTTCCAATTATTATCACACCATCTAGCACTTAAGATCACCTTGTGGACAGGCCAGTCTAAAAGGACATCCTAGTTAGGTGCCTAATTTCAGACAGTTACTAACAGATCAGACTTCCTTAAACATGAGTTTCACTGTGGCCTAGGTTGGAAAATTATCTGTTTGAGAATGAACCTAACAAACAAGGGTCTTTTCCAGTTGGATCAGTTACCCAGCCCTATCCGTGTATCTGCAGCAGCAAGGTGATCCAGAGCACTTACCTCTACTGGCTGCGGAGCGAAGCTGGGGGAAGAGGAATGACTGGTTCCTCTGTTTGCTGTCCCCCAGACTACAGCCCATGGATGCCTGGGGAAATGCTGGGTTTTGGGGATTTTTCATGAGAAAAATCCATACGTGCTTTCAAAGCCTGCTGTGGACCCTGAGTACAGGCTGAAACAATCCAGAAGGAAAGTGGCTGCCCAAGTGATGCCTTGGGATGGTCTCTTTGGTCATCTAATAACTTCTTAAGATGGCCTAAGCAGTAGCTACTTGACTGCCTGTGTCTCTGCACTCCTCCTGTAACCCAGCACTATTTGTGACCCAGTCTGTCTAGCACCAACAAGCATGGCTTTGGGTGACTCTCACCATCAAGCATGGCTTTGGGTGTTCTCTACAACCTTCCTCCCTGCATTTTTTTAACCCTTTCCCAGGTTTGTCTCAAAGTGAGCTACTACATAAGGAGCTGCAGGAGCACCAGCAGGATGCTCACTGCCCCTGCGCTTCAGCGTGAGGCCACCACCCACCCTGGCGATCTGCACCTCGGTGGGGTGGCCACTGAGACAGCTTCTTCAGGTGGAGCACTGCCAGGCATGGGCCAAACTTCTTGATGGGTTCCATGCTCGAGGATGAGGAGGACAAGGGGTAACAGTTTTAAATTGGAAGAGGGGAGATTTAGATTAAATATTAGGAGGAAATTCTTTCCTGTGAGAGTGGTGAGGCACTGGAACAGGTTGCCCAGAGAAGCTGTGGAAGCCCCATCCCTGGAAGTGTTCAAGGCCAGGCTGGATGGGGCTTTGAGCAACCTGCTCTGGTGGGAGGTGTCCCTGCCCATGGCAGGGGGGTTGGGACTTGATGATCTCTAAGGTCCCTTCCAACTTTGACCATTCTATGATTCTAGGATGTCCTGTGTCGACTTTATCTGGGGCTTGGGAAGTTGGTTTTGTATTTGGGTGGGTGTTTTTTTTAAAACTTCATGCTGGCTGTGTGTTGGATAGCGATCGTGGAGATCGATTCAGACAGAAGGTGTCAGTGAGTACGTCCATAGCAACGTGGGGGAAAGTTTTGGGTTTTTTTCCTGTGGACAACAACAACGTTTTCAAGCATTTGAGGTGCTCCGAATCACTTCGGTGGCTTTAAGCTGGAGAAGACGGAAAGTCGTCACAGAACCATCTCCTGTCTCAGACGGGGCTGAGCACAGCGGGCTGGAGCCAAGGGTCTGGGGAAAATGAAGGAAACGGCTTTTCCTCCCCCCCCAAAATCGCGTGTAACAGCCATAGGTGACGGTCTATGTTTCCACGCTGCGGTATGGGTGATGG
>VXBW01008502.1:1358778-1378131 GCA_013400375.1 Thinocorus orbignyianus
TGCGGGGGAACGGCCTCAGCCCCCGCCTCGCCGCTGGTACCGAGTGGGAAGGGCACCGGGCAGGGCCGGGGCCTGTGAGGGTGGGGGGCGGGCTCCGGCCCCCCGCTGCTTGCGGCCTTTACCTAAAGCAAGGAATGGGGTGTCTTATCGGGGGGTGTTTTGTGCAATTTTTTGGGTAACCTGAGGTTTCCGCATCAGGAGCTTGACTTGGAGATAAATCGCCTCTCTCTTGCTTTTAAAATGTGGTTATCTGACACCCTCAACCACAGTGTTATCCCTACAGCGTTAATTTTTGGGTTTTAAAAGACCATCAGATAAAGCAGCACAGGCTCTTACGGGGAAGCTGTTGCTGTGGTAGCAGCCCTCAGGTATTTCCTCTGCTGCATTCTAAACCCTCCTGGCAGCCCTGCTAGTAGCTCCCAGGATAAGAATGAATGCCAGAGAAAACTGTTGATTAATCCAAAATGCAGAGCTCTTTCCCCGTGGCTCTTCGTTATTTCACGTCTTCGACATTTATTTAAATATCTTAGTAATTAGTGAAGGGTCTTAAACAGAACTGTAAATGTGAGTGCTCAAGAAACTCAAATTCACCCAAGGTACGCAAATGAATTTTGAGAAATAAGCTGATATTTGTTGCTGAGTTGTTTCTGTCATGGGGATATATATAACGTTCCTTTGATAACTAATCTGAAGGCAAGAAATCACTATTAAGGTAAACGTTCCCAGCAAGTAAATGTAACATGATCAGCAGTTTCATGGATGGAAGAGTCAATAACTAGGCAGGCTAAAAATTATTTACTTGATGATGTTTAAGCGTAACTTAAATGCTTTGATTCTGCCTTAATGGATTACATTTATTGAGTGACCAGCATTGATGCTTAACAGTGTATTAATTCCACTTTCTAAAAGCTCTTCAACAGTAAATTATGTCTTTTGAATACTTCATGTCCCGTTGGTCATATATGTAGGATCTTACACGCATACTTCTTGTGTATCTTCCAAGGGGCTTTTGCCCTGCAGTGCAAGTCATTCACAGGGAATTTTTAGAATAGTAAACTGGTATGTGCTTGTCTTGGAGAAAAAAACTTGATTTTTGACTGTAAAATCAGCTGTGTTCTTTTCATGAGGTTACATACGTAAGTAGAGAAAATAGTAGGTTACATAAGATTTTTGCAGAAGGACTGGAAGTGATTTTTGCATCTCATTCTTTCCATGGTCTTAGCTTCTCTCCTGTGATGCTCTCAAGGTCAGCTTGCTGTGGTTAAGAATTGACATTTTCTTTAAAGTGGAAAATACATTGTGCTCTGGTAGGGAACGGCTGTTGTCGCTTGGAGGGCATCACTGTATGACTTATGATCCTCGGACATGATACACTGGACTGTTTTTAGTAGCTAGGTTTTAGATAATATTAAGGTGTTCGGGTTGGTTTTGTTTTTCTTTTTTTTTTTAAGTATTGTAATTGATTTTTTAATAAGAATGTTTCTGTAATGATGCCAGTGCATTGAATGTTACAGCATTTTTACTGTTGGAGAGTAAGACTTGGGCTATAAAATATTTGACTGAAAAAGGTCCAACGTGGCAGCCAGTTACAGTTCTTTAGATGAAGATACACTGTTTCTTGGGCAATAGTAGGGGCATTTGATGAAAAACTTGTAGAAACCACCTTCACAGCAGGTCTTTTCCACTAAGATTTTAAGGATAAGATTGTTTTTCATATTCTATGATGCAATATCACCAAAATTTGGGAAGGATGGGAGATCCTATATGTCAGTGGATTGCCCATTATATTTGGTCAAGCACATGCTGACAAATGAAAAAGCAATTTTTTTTTTTTGCCGTCCTAGTTACTTTGTGCATCTTTTTGGGTTGTGGTAGGGTCGAAGTTTACAATGCAAAGGTCCATCATAAAACCGAGGTAGCCAGATTCAGGTTTTAGGAAAAAAGTTGTGATTTCCTGGGAGAATTGAAGAACTTTGTTTTTCCAGATGTCTTGATTTTATTTATTTAGCAGGTTTTGTGGTTTTTTTAAGGTTTTGATGTTGCTAGTTTTGGGGCATGTGTGTATTTAATCTTGGGACCAAAACAATAGCAAAGCTATAAGCATCTGGAGTTACCTAGACTCCACAGCTATATTTTAAGATGGTAAGATTTTAGATGCGTTTTCTATTCATGTTCTTGAATGTATAAACCAGAACTGCTCTGTATGCAAGTGACCTCTTCCTTCAGAGGCAGCCAGAATTTCTGGCCATGCTGAGCTCTGCGTCAGTACCCTCTGCCTGGAGAGCTGGGTGAGAGGAGAGCAGAAGGCAGACTTACATCCTCAGCTCCCATGGGTGAAACGGCTTTTTGGTTGTCTGCTCCTTGGTGGGACTGGCTGCGAAGCTGCTGGGGCAACTTAGGAATCTTTTGCAAGCCGTGCCAGTCCGTCAGGGTATCCACTGGTTCATGTTTGAAGCTCACTGCCCGTGTACAAGAGCTGTGCAAGTCACCTGCGGTTTGAGAGCTGTGGTTTAGCTTTCTGTCTTGGATGGATGCACATGCAGTTCTGTGTTAATTAAGGTTCCTTCTGTGAAAGGTTACCCTTCCCCTTTTACAAATTGGATGCCTTTAGAAACGAGGGAAGTTTTTAATTTTCTTGGAGATCCCTGAGGGAAAACAAAATAGTTTTAGCATGTTTTTTTTTTTTAGGTTTGGTTTTTTGGTTGTCCCCTGCAAGCCATTGCTTTTTGCTTCTTGTATCACAAATGTAACTTCTGGGCATTGTTGCAAAGATATTTTAAAACTAGTGATACCAACCACTATGGGAAGAATTCTTTAGAGCCATTTGCTTTTTATAATTGTTTTAGCTAGTGGGCTTTTAAAGTAAAACTGTAAAAATGTATTAAGAAGAGGAGAAAAATTGCACAGTAATCAGATTGAAAATTGAAAGATTCTGTAGATCAGTATTCAGTTTTAAAATCTTGATCATTCTTCACATGCCCTTGCTATTTTCTGGTTAAAGAATAAGATTTCATATGTGTGTGATCAGTGGTCAAAAGCTTTTATTAAATAGGTACAGTTACCAGCATAATTTATTTTTTTCTTTATCTCTGAAGGCTTAACTTAGTAATACCTGTTGTCATATTTTAGGAGATGTCATGGTCACACCAAGAAAACATAATTTTCTCCTGAAAACAATGTACAAATCATAGAATCACAGAATGATGAGAGCTGGAAGGGACCTTAAAGATCATCAAGTTCCAACCCCCCTGCCATGGGCAGGGACACCTCCCACCAGAGCAGGTTGCTCCAAGCCCCATCCAGCCTGGCCTTGAACACTTCAGGGATGGGACAGCCACAGCTTCCCTGGGCAACCTGTTCCAGTGCCTCACCCCCCTCACAGGAAAGAATTTCTTCCTGGTATCCAATCTAAATCTTCCCTCTTACAATTTAAAACAGTTACTCCTCATTTTATCACTACGCTTCCTGACAAAGAGTCCCTCCCCAGCTCTCCTGTAGCTCCCTTCAGATACTGGAAGGCTGCAATAAGATCTCTTCGGAGCCTTCTCTTCTCCAGGCTGAACAGCCCCAGCTCTCTCAGCCTGTCCTCATAGGAGAGGTGCTCCATCCCTCTGATCGTCTTTGTGACCTTCCGCTGGGACATTCAGCAGGTCCATGTCCTTTCTATGTTGAGGACTCCAGAGCTGGACACAGTGCTCCAGGTTGCTCTTTGTACTTTTCAGTTGATGTTTTCAGTGAGTATGCTACACTTGCAATGTGGCTTGTTTTGATAGTTAAACATTCCAGATACTAATTTTTTTCTTCCATTTTAATCTTATCTGTAGGATTTTATGTATTAGCGAAACTGTTTTGCATAGCACTGCAGTTTAGAGTTTTGGGCAAATTAATGCTTCAGAAAACTTGGAGTGAGCTAATTGAAGGCACCAACTTCCAAGAGATAAATTCTTTGATATTGGAAACAGCTGTAATGATAAAATTATACTATGCTACATTTCTGTATGACAAGTTCTTTGGTATATGATGTTGTAAAATAATGTATGTGAGTCAATAGGTTGTAGAAATTCAGGTGCTACGGGTTATTAAGATATTGTAGAAGGTAAAAGACTGATCTGTGTAATTAGAATGTGAACTCCCTTTATGTAAGGAACTTGTCCATAAATTTCACGTTGCGTTGTCACTACTAGGGAATAGTATTCCTGAATGTCTTCATAATGTGGGCAGTCACAAAACTCATTGCTGTTAAAACTGCTAGTCATATTCAGAAGTAATTCCAGCTTGTAAAATTGTCCCAAAAGAAAACTCAGGGCAGTTGTTCTTTGACAGCACAGATATTCACTGAGTAGGCGCTGAGGACAAATAGTAAGAGTGCAGTTGTTTAACCGTAGGATGTATTTAAAAATTATACCACTGTAACTATTTCAGTTGATGAACTGATGACTTAGAAAAATGGTTATTCTAAGAAAATCATCAGTATTACTATAATTATTCTTTCTTGTATGAATAGGTGCTACTATGAAATATCTCTAAACCTGCCTAATTGCATTAAAAGCAAGCTATATATCATTTATAATTACACGAGCTTTGCTGGAGTGGTACAGCATTATGCTGCAGACCAACTTTATGCTTTTAGTTTGGGCAATTAAAGCTATACACGTTTGTTCCGCCTGTGAATATTTGCTTTCCTCAGAGTTCAGAAATGTATGTCTTAATATTGCTCTTGCCATGGGATGATGAGATTCTGTCACCTATTTAACTAGTTCCCAAGTGTTTGCCATGAGACAGCTGGGAAAGTACACTTACACACTGTGACCTGCTGAAGGCCCCGTGGGTGGTGCACCATAGAGTTCAAAATCAGCCTCAACTTGTAGGCAGTTCTGTGGCTTATTGCTGTTAGACATCATGTAGAGAAATCCTGTGTTTCTCTGATTCTTTTTCTTTCTCCCTGCCTCTGCTGCGTGAGGTGTATGCTGTGCTGCAGGCCCTGCGCGGTTGGCAGTTACCACAGCCAGCAGGGAGAGAACTGCCGCTCTGGGTTGGTGTGCTGCTGCCAGCCTTCCCCAGGCCTCTGAATCACATTCTGTTGCTGGGAGTGGGTTGCAGTCCTGCCTTCAGTCTTCAGTATTTGGAATACGTTACTGGTTTCTTATTCTGAACATAACTTTGATTTCAGGGTTTTGAACTGTAATATGAAAGAGGTTTTAATAGCAAATTAAAACCGTAAGATGTTTTTATTCTTACAGGAAGGAAGAAACAGAAGCTTGCCAAAGAGAGAGCAGGGCTTTCCAAGGTAATTCTGTGTTCAATAATGCAGTGCTGTTTTGTAAGATGTTTCATTTGCATTATTTGTAAAATCCGTTTGAAGAACTGTTTTGATTC
The DNA here is from genome assembly GCA_013400375.1 of Thinocorus orbignyianus. NCBI lineage: Eukaryota > Metazoa > Chordata > Aves > Ciconiiformes > Thinocoridae > Thinocorus > Thinocorus orbignyianus. The sequence goes on from VXBW01008502.1 coordinate 1,364,155, forward strand.
CAGCATTGCAAACATTTCTTTAAATATGCAGTCTTTAGGTTTCTTTAATGCTCACAGATAACAATGTGAAACGGTTCTTCCTTTTTTGTGTCAGGTAGAGGCCTTGAACTGGAAAGCACATAATTTACTGTGTGCCATGGTAGTGTTTTCCTCTTTGTAGTATGTCCAAGGACTTTTCAGACTTAAAAATCATTCATGGGATACACCTATAACTGAACTTGATATTTTCTTTTTTGCTATAAGCATTTAATTTCTCTTTCTCTATCACCAGTGGGTCCTGGAAGAAAAGATAGATTTATCTTAACCAATTGTAAGAAATATACTAGTGATAAACATAACAGACCTTAGAATTTGTATTTGCTACGAAATTGTGTACTTAATAAACTTAGTAGAGGTATTTCAGGCTCTGTCTCTCTACAGATTTCTGATGCAGTGATGTAAGATCCAAGTCTGATTTTTCAAAAATGTTCTGTGTATGTTTAACTTAGCGGTAACATTTTAAATTTGTGTAACAATGTGGTTGTGTTTGTGTTTGATTTCAGTTGAGAAAGTTTGTTTATTAACTGATGTTTGAGGGCCAACTTCAATTTTACTGTGTGTTGTAGTTGCCTGATTTGAAAGATGCTGAAGCAGTGCAGAAGTTTTTCCTTGAGGAAATTCAGCTTGGCGAGGAACTATTAGCTCAAGGTAATAACATTTTTATTTTCATTTTGAAGGATAAGGGGTAAAATAATTCTTGTTTAACTTTGCTAGATGATGGTGGCTTTTATATACTAGTGACTTTGGGGAGTCAAATTCACCTAGGAAAATCTGTTTATCTGTTTCTAACCTTCTGTGTTCAGAAGATCCAGCAAGGGGAGGGGGAAAGAAAATATGGATTGATTCTCAGTAATTTAACCCACTGTTGATGGATGTTTTATGTAAATACTTTACAATGTGGAAGAAGGTTGTTCTCGAAACAGTATGATTTCTCGTACAGGTGAATATGAAAAAGGTGTTGATCATTTGACCAATGCCATTGCTGTGTGTGGACAGCCACAGCAGCTGCTACAAGTTCTACAGCAGACACTTCCACCACCAGTGTTTCAAATGCTTCTAACTAAGCTCCCTACCATAAGCCAGGTATGTGGAATGTTTTCTGTTGTTTTGGTTTGAAAAGAATTAAGTTATTTCTCTTATCCACTACATGAGTCCTGAGTACTGGTTTTCGTAATGTGTTTTTTGTATGTGTTCTGTTAGATTGAAAGAAGCTTTCTTTTTTTTTTCACCCCAAACATTAAAAAGTGCATGTGAAAAGTATAATGTAGCATTGATAACAAACTGGGTAAAACAGAAATGCAAAACTTACATCATGCATGGGGTATGCTGAGCTCTTCTAAAGTAAAGACGTCTGACCACAGCTCTGATATGTAGGTCCACTGTTTCCCAAATACAAGCTGGGGGAACAGAAAAGTGGTAACTTCTTTGCACTAGGTCTTGAGTTTTGTTTTGTTTTAATTATATTACTACAAGTGTCTGTGAGTGCTATAAAACTCTGTAAGAATGAATCTGTTGCTTTTGCTAGCCTGTTGCTTCTAGGCCAGCTATAAACACAAATTGTTAACTAGCACCAGATCACACGACCGTTTGGGAAGCTTGGGGCTTTCCCTGGTAATAAAAGGGTTTGTAGCTCTGTGTATAAAATTCCCTCCCTCTTAAGCCTGAGTAATGTGCAGGTAATGTTGGTAATATGCTGGCAGGTGAGTCTGTCATGAAATAAATAATATGTTTTACATGCTTGGAAATGCAGGGGTACTCCCTAATGGTATTAGCTCATGTAAAGCAGAGAGTCAGTGCTCTACCATTAGTGAGCTCTCTTTACAACTTAAGTTTCAGTTTAAAGTCCATGTAGTTAGTAAAAATGCTAAAAAGTGTCAGGTACACAAGCTGTAAGGGTCTGGGGAAACAACAGAGCAAAAATGTTTCCCTAGAGGACAGTCCAAAAACTACACAGAGACCAGCACTTGAGGCTGTCAGGACATTATTTATCTGACTTTGGCTTTGTTAGACATTGCACAGCACATAAGCTTTTGAAGTCAGTTCTGCAGAAATTATGTTTAATAGATTACCATTTTTAACATTAATGGCTTTGCTCAGTAATTATACTGCTTAATGTTCAGTGTAGAATTACATTGCTTGATAATCAGTTGCCTACTGTCAATTTTATGCAATTGTGAATGAGTTTTTCTCCTTCTTACAGAGAATTGTAAGTGCACAGTGCTTGGCTGAAGATGATGTTGAATGAGGTCACACCACAACAGGGGGAAAAATGTTTTCTTACCCCAGAAGATGAGCATCACTAGGGGGATAAAGGGGCAAACATAGTAGTTAATGGACTGTGTACCACATCGGGTTCTACCAGAGTTAAAATTAACTTTGTGTAGGTGGGTCTCACAGGATTTTATTTATTATCCCAGTGAAAAGTGTATTTTGATAAGAATTCATTTTATAAATACACTGTGTTGAGTTATCAAAGTATCACTAACTTCATTATTATTAAAATATGCAGTTGTAATGTTGTACATATAAAGACGTAAAACTACGACCTATTAAAAGCCCAATGCTCATTTTTGAAAAAACAAAAGTTATGGCAATAAAGATTTATCTGCACTTGTGTGTCCCTATAGTACTACTTTAAATTTCAGAAAATTTGGGTGTCAGAGCAAATAATCTGAAAAGTGACTTAACATTAAAATTTATTTTTAATGTTATGGCTGGTCTTCCAGTGCATTTAATTAAGTTTAAAACCTTACGTCGTTTCCTGAGAAAATAGACATGATCGTTTAATCAGTAACCAGTTGCCTTAGAAAAAGATGCAAATGAGAATTGTAATAGATGGCTGGCTGCAGAAAGAATGACAAACCCATTTCTGTCAGGAACAATCACATCTAAAGTGATGCAAGTCAAAACTGTATCTGTCAAACATGGAAGCTCCCTTAACGCAGGTGTCTGAAATGAAGCTGTTTGGAATAAAAACCCGGGGCAGACTGTAGGAGAACACAGGTTGGTTGGTTTTTGTTTTGTTTTTTTAAAGCTTGAAGCTTTTCTGTAGGACAGGCAGCTAACATTGCAGTCTCTATTCTTCAAACCATAGAAAATGGTTGTTAACAGTCTTTGGCATTTACCTTAAAGAAAATTGTGCTGGTAAAGTAAGATGATGATATCCCCAGGCTAAACTAACTAAAGCCTAATGGAAATGGGTTGTGAAATTTTGGTATGGTGTAATACTGTAAGCTTGAATTTAGGTAAGTTTTGCTTTGCCAGTGAAAAGGACACAAATAATATGCAGACTCAAGTGAGTACCAGGAGCTTAATGCTGAAAGCAGGTTTTCTGTGGATAGGATGTTCTAAATGTCAAACCAGATTGGCTTCTACTGTTCTCTGGTTTTGTGCTATCACCACTCAGGTGGCAGAAGAAACAATTAAAAAGGTGGCTTTGTACTTTTGGCTTGGTGACTTATGTTTTAACTTCAGGAGAAGAAAGCAGGAGAATGCTTCGAGGTGTCTGTCTTTCAGACTGGCTGATATGTTGATAGTAAGGTAGTAGCTGACATAGCCCAAGCAGAAGTTGACATACTTTGAGAGCACCTTAGCCAACATTCCTGTCAGCAGATTTTTCCAGTCCATTAGGTCTCAGTGTTTCAGAAGTTGCCTCGCAGAATTATTGAGAGATGAAGTGGATAGTTAATGGTCACCTGGCAGTCAAATTACCCAAGGTCGGGAGTAGAAATGGCTCTTACTGAGTCAGTCTGCTTAGATGGTTTGCCATGGAAGACATACTTCCCCCTTAGCCCCTTGAAAACACAGTTTTGCAAGATTTAAGGTGCTATTGAATCTTCCTCTAATGTCACAAATCTGAAGTTAATGGCTGGTACAAACAAAAAAAATTCCTGGACAGCTGGCTTGTAGTTTAAGACAATTTTTTGTGCTTACATGTTTCAGGTAGCGTAAGGTACAAGAGGAACTCAGTAGCCATAATCTTCAGGTGACAATGGCTGCTTTGCTCTTGTCCATTTAATTTATTTTACAGTGACAGTTATTCTGCACATAGAATACTTTATAAAAATCCTGTGAAATTGCAGAAGGTTTTATTTTTAAGCAATACAGTGAGGCTTTTTGGAAGAGTTTTTCTTTTCTAATCCTTCAAAGTGAAAAGTGAGAACTTAGAGGCTGTCCTGACAGAACTGTTAGCATATTTACCTGCTGTCCTTGCTGGTGGTGGTTGCTTCAGTGTAGTATCTTTTCGGTTCGGCTTTTAATGTCATCTTAAAGTTAATCAAACTTTTCCGCCCTGCTTTGAAAAACCAATCCAAACAGCATGATGAAAATGATGCCCTTCCTTCAAAACTGAACAGCTTTCTGTGCTCCTTGGTGTAGTGATGACAATTTGAAATCACAATTTAGCTTACAGCAAAACATCTCCTGGATGTTTTAGCATACCTGGATGTCCATTCTTCTTCTTTTGGCTGTTGATAGTCTGGTGATGTCTACAAATGGTCATTGCTTTAATAAACATAATAGACACATGTATTGCTCTAACCCTTTTTAGTTTTCTTGATCCTACTAAGTTGAATGCAAACAAAATTTTAGATAGGTTTAAATGAAGCCTTAAGTACAAATTTGTTTTCATATTTGATAACCTGGAAGTACCTGGTTAGTATGCTGGCGTGAGCTCTGATACCTGTTTTGAATGCTTTGGCTAATAGGGTGGGAATGAGGAATCCTTTTAACAGGGCTTAAGATATTTTTATTTTTTTCCCCAAAATCTGATTAAGCTGGTATTTAGAAACTTTGAAGACTTGGAGATACTGTCTAGAATGGGCATTTGGTGTTGCTCCAGCAGTGGCAGTCACTGGTGTAGCGAGCATGCACAACTCATAGATGTAGGGGGCTGTAATTAAGAATTGGTTTCAGATAAAAGCAAAGTGTGGGTGGTTGGAAGTGCAGTGGTAATGAGGGATGTTACTGCATTAGTAGTGGCAGTGCCACTGCAGTAGCTGTCATTGCATGGGACTGTATTTCTTTTCACCTGTGCAGAATAAAAAAAGGTGGAAGTGAGCCATTCCACTTGTGGATTCTGCTACCGCTGAGCTCACAGCTGCTGGGGAATAGGATCTGTAATCTTGCTTTACTGCAGATAAAACTACTAATCTTTCTCCCAGAAAGAGCCATTTTGCCTTCTCCGGTGTTCCAAGAACAAGACACTTGTTTTCAGTACTAAGAGGGCTTCTCATTAAGGAAATGAGAGGTCTGTTAGTTTTATGTTGGGAAGTCAGTCTCCTATCATCAGTTACAAGCTTCTTGGGCAGCTTTTGTAGAAAGGAAAAAAGAAGCCAGCTAGTTTCATGATCCTGCAGGACTACCTTTGATGTCTCACCACTAAGTTTTCTAGATAATGGAATCGAATCCAAAACCAGAGTGATTAGGTGTACACGGAATCATCTGGCACCAATTTCCTTACCCTGGGGGATGACAGAATATTATTGTTGCCCTTAACTTGAAAAATGGAGAAGTCCCAGCCCTGCTGTGTAGGAGGCCAGCCAGCCAGCATCAAAGGAAAGCTCCAGCTATTTATGCACCCAGAAGAATCTTCTGTCTAAAGTTTCGTTTGTACATCTGTTGATGGTGTGTTTAAAGTCCATTAGGCTGAACAGTGGCCCTGCATGACTGTTACGTTAAAATTAACATGAGTTAAAACTTCAAGGGAATCTTTGAAGTGGTCACTAAGTGCTTTTAGTGAGTGTTCCAAAGACGTGTTGTACTGTACACCCATGCTTCTGCGTTTTTAAACATACGGATATGAAAAGGGCTGACAGGAAAAAAATGTATAATAATTTCTTCAGGTCTTGGTTCGGTTTTTAATGTGTGTGTTTACACACATGCCTGTTGGCACAGCAGTCAAATCTGACCGAAAGCCTGTTGCAAAGAGATGAAACTTGTGCTTGATTCACGAGAACTGGGCTAGCTTTCGTCAGAAGCACTCCAGAAACTTGAGCTTCTGGTGCAGGTAACAGTACTTGTTTTCTGCATTTGTACCAAAACAGCTTCCCAAAGAAGAAGATGTGGACATCGGTGCTGTTCTTGGAGGGCAGAACTTGCCGCATCCTGTGTATGAGTGTGAGTGATACCACAGAAAACAGCTGTCCCTTCTGAGATGTTTCTGTACCAAACTGTCTAGCGTATTGGCACTAGATGATGGGCAGCTTTTTCAAAGTAGAGTGATTTCCATGTGTTCTTGAAAAGAAAATCCAGGCTCTCGCTTCTTTCCCAGCAGCAGGGGCTAGTTTTGGAGAATATTTACTGGACGTGCTCTGATAAGGTCACTACCCTGTTTTTCAGTCACTGCTGTGACCTAATAACCACGAACCCTTAAAGGCCTCTCTGAAAAGACTTTTGACTCCATGTAGTTCCCGTTCCTCTTTTGTAAAGGTCAGGCCTTGATTTTAACAGGCTGACAGATGCACGTCCTGCTGCAGCGCTCGCTCACAGTTACCATAATTTCCCTTACACCCCGAGGATGTTCTTGACTCGTGGTCAGGGTGAGAGGGCGTCTGTAGGTGCCCACCCGCTGCCCAGTAATTGCTGAACAGAGTGTTGCTGCACGGTGTTGGCACCAGAATGTTGCTACAGCCTGTAAATCCGTCCGGATGCTCCATGTTGTGAGACAGTTATGAGTGGCTTTCATGTATGAAATTTTCTGTTGTGCAGGGAGGCAGAAATCAGCTGAAATCGGGTAGTCCTGCCTTTTCCCAACTTGGACCCTTACAGCTAAAACCCGATGTCTCATTCATTTATTTGAGCAAGTCTTAATGTAAACAGCAGAGGGCAGTTTTGCACACAGGTTCTGTGCAAGCTCGTCCTGCAAAATCCTAATTTTTAGGATCTTCCTGCCTGGTGAGGTGATGCAATGCAGCATTTTGTGCAGATAAATTTGGTGTGGTGTATGAGACAAGAGTCAGTGGGGCAGCAGTGGCACATGTTTCTTCTGATACCTAATTTTGGCTTTTTAAATCCTGTACGTTTTGTCTGCTGTGATGACATAATTAGAAGGATTTCCCTTTTCTTTCTCCCCATCCCTCAACACATACCAGGTATATAGATAAGCCAGCCGCATTGTACAACTTAAACTCTGCAACAAAATGCAACTGGATGTCATTCCCAGGCATGCAAGAGAAGAGTTTTCCCCTGCTCAACTGTGATTCTTCTGGGTAAGCTTTGCTAGCTGGAGTGAGAGGAGAGCACCTGTTAACTGCAGCAGGGGTGGAAGAGAAATCTGCATCTTGAAACTCTGCCTGGAGCGGGACTCTGGCTGTGGTGGTCTGTGTGAGGAAGACAAAGGGCAAGATATTATAGGTTGGTGATAGGATGTAGTTTTGTTGCTTGTTGAATTTCAGCTTAAGGTGGCAAAATCTACTTGCCCTGTTGCCCTGTGAAGTGGGCTGGGGTCCCTCTCATGCCTTGGAGGCAGCTGTTGGTATCATAGTGACACCCTGGGTTGAGACCAAATCTTAGCTACTCCTGCACCTCAGAAGTGTTTTTCCCTCTGCTTCCTGGACTGTGCTTGCAGGGGGAAGGTATATGTTTATGCCATACAAGTAAATGGAATTTACAGCCCTTGTAGCTATTGATCAGCATTTTCACAAACATTCAACTCATAAGAAATTATTCAAAGTCTGCTTAAACCATGGCAAGTATCTAGAGAAAGAGAGCTGTTTAATATAAGATACTGTCTCTGCAAATCACGCTGCTTCTCCTTCCTTAGGTCAATCTGGATGTGTTGCACCCTGTAAGATAGCTTGGAACATAGAGAAATTTGCTGTAACAAACCAATCTTTACCTGTCGTGACATGTATGTAAAAGAGCGTTTCCTGGAGCTCTGAAACAATCTGGTTAGCATCTTCTGTTGTATTTCACATTATTTAATGAGAAGGAATGTACATTCAGCTTTGATGATTAAAATGACAATTATTATTGCATGAATTTGTTAATTATAATGCATTGACTAATTAAATGGAGAAATGGAGAAAAGGGATTCTTGAGCGAGCATGTTCTTTGAGAAACTCTTCTCTGGTCTTTTTAATTGATAGTACGTGCTTAATCAATTCATAGCAGTATCTCATTATTGGTGGGAACAGCCTGGTTCTGATGGAAATTAACTTTCACCACACATTGACCTGGTATAATGTAATTACTTGGTCCTGTAAGTTACTGCAGTGAAGACTTACCAGCTCCTGGAATTCAGGAGGTGGAAGTTTTGGCCGATGTAAAGAAGAGAAGCCCCATCTGACCCTAGGCTGCAGCTTCCGTGTTTATTGAGTTCTTCTCGTTCCGAGTGTTTGCTGCGATGACACTCCACTCAATTTGCATAACCATAAGGGGCTGCTATTTGGTTTACATTTCATTTTCTTTTATCTCTCCATCTAAAGCTTTGATCTTTAACATCAGGCCCCCTGGCTTATGTTAGAAGTTTTCTGATGGAGCTAAGGGCCCTTGGTTTTGCTTTTCTGTAGGAATATTTTCTACTGGCCATTGGCACTGGCAGAATTCTTAGCGTGAAATTATTATTATTACTTCTGTATCAGCAGAGATGTGTGTGGCACTGAAGAATCTGTCAAGATGAAGTTTCTGCTTCTGCAAGCTCACAGCCTGTGGTGCTGATCCTGTAATTAACTCTGCGTGGTCCTTTCCTCATGGAAACCTAAGCAGTCAAGAGCAGGACATTGGGACAGTGGCACAGGAAGGGAGAAGGTAAGGTTTAGGATAGTATGGTTGTTTTGGTCGTTATTGGGTGGATGTTTTGTTTCTCTGAATTATACATGAAGCTCCAAAGCTTGCTCCTTTTCTACATCGCATTACTTTTAGACTGGTTGGCTAATTGGTGCTAGTTACTAGTATCATCAGGAAAAATGAGACCTCAACCAACCATAGACCTGCTTATAAGTCATGAAACTTACCAAAAGAAAAGTAAAAAAGTATTAAGGACACTATAATTGAAAAGATTTGAAGCACAATTCCCCCCAAACTGAAACAAAACAATACGAACTGTTGAGCTCTGGGTTGATTACTCTGCTGGCAGTCCTGCAGTTCCTAAGTGGCTTCTGCATTGTAAGAAGCAATCTTTCAGAAATCTGGCTTGCTGTTTGATGGAAACTTTAATAGGAACTCTGACTGTTCTGTCAAAAGTTAGTAATCAGCCTATGCCATAGTGCTGGAAATTCAGTGGCAGCAGCATGCAAATTGGAAAGCTGGGACATAGATATTAAGCAGCATAAATAAGGCAAAAAGCTTGGAAAGCAGTGCAGTGAGTCAGCATCCATTGTAGATGTCGGATTGCAAACTGTGAATAAATGACAACCAGATTAAACCGTTCAAAACTGGAGAAGTACTTTACAGAGAGAAAGTTGTAACCCAGCTTTGGACAGCTGACCCATGCTTAACACTGCTGCCTTCTAAAGCTTGCTCCTGATGCTCAAAGTCCTCATGGTTACAGCAGACGTTATCTGTTGACCAGGATGGCACAAGGACCCTGGGATGGAATGTGTTGCTGCTGCTGGGGCAGTGCTCTCCCCGTGATTTTTGTCATAAAGTGTGAGGCAGGGAAAACAATTGGCTCCTGTGTAAAACCCCTCCCTGCGCTTTCAGTTGTTTGCAGGACAGTGTTTGTTATGAGACGCTGCCAAGGTCGGGAGCAGTGTTTCCCCTGCTGGGTTGCTCTCAAAAATTTTCAGCAGGCCTGATAATATTTGTCATTAGACTGTAGATCTTTTCACAGATGGATGTCTCCCACCTTGGGCAATGCAGTTTAAATAAAAGCAGTGATCTCACCCTGATTTTAAAGAAAAGAAATAGGAAGCAGATTTCAGTCTGACAGAACCAGCGATGGCTCAGACTCAGGATCCTTCATGGCCTTTCCTTTTTTTTTTTTTTNTGTAATCTTAGTGTTCCAATTCTGCCTCCCCAACTCCTGATAGTATTGCAGATGTTGTGTGCTTGGTCTCCAGGGGTGACAACACAAGCTTTGTTGTTGATTGATGCAGCAGGGATTTTGTAAATTTAAAGTATTCATATGTCATCATAGTATTCGTAGTCACCAAAGTATTTGTAGACGTCATCACTGGGCTTTTGAAGAAATGCTGCTGTAAGACTGATTCACTAGAGCAGCATAGATTATGTTCACCTTGGGGAATTTAGCTGCATTTTCCTTTCTTCTTGGAAGACCACATTATTTTTGCAAAAAGCAAATAATATCAGATGGCTGTCGAGGGCCCATGCAGTGCAGCTGAGCTCTTCTGAAGCTTTACTGGACTCAGGCACCAAAGACACGGAGCTAATGATTAGCCAGACACGCTGTCCTTTGCACCAGGGCCAAATGCAGTCTGCTGTTCATCACCTTTCATTGCCCATATGGTGTGAGAGCGGTCATTTATTTCCAGTGGGAAGTGGAAGAACAGAAAGCACTTTGCCACAAGGCAGAGCTTCATGGGCTGTCTTGGGTGCCTGATGCAAGGCTTCTTCCATTGCTTTCCAAAATGATGGTCTCTTCTGGCAGAGTTCAGGCACTGGGTGTGTTTTTGTTTTCTGGTTAAATAGAAGTCTGCTGCAGCCAGGATCTTCCAATTTAACATCTTTCAATGAATGTCAGGATTCGCATACACCAAAGCTTTTTTTTCTTTTTAACTGGCTGTGTGAAGGTCACACGAAATAATTCATTCTCTGCCCTTTGCTGGGTGTCTTCCAAAGGTAGAGGGCTTGTCTTTTGCTATCTAAGGGGATTAGCATTTTGGCTCCTCTTTTTTTTCAGTGTTGAAAGGTTAACATTTGTATTCTTTTCAGAATACAAAGGAAGTGTGTCATTGCAGAGGGCACATAGCTGAGTTAAGTTTTCAGAGGTGGCACTGCAGGTAGCATCTGGGCACACAGGTTCTGAGGCTGATAGGACTGGGGCCAGGCTGGTCCTCTTGGGACAAGGTAGTACTCGCTGGCCCTGCCAGCCCATCGTTTTGCTGTAGATGTCCATATGACCACTGCAGAACATGCCAAGGCTGTGGTAGGTTTGTGTACAGCAACAAAGAAAGATGGGAATCTACGGGCCTCGGTTGAAAACACCGCTTTTCCCAGCAAAGCCAAGCTTGTTTTAAACTTCACTTTGGTGGAATTTTCCCATTTCCCCCTTGCCTTCCTACACCCATCTTTTCTAGACCAAGCTGTCTGCAGTTGTGGAGCTTGGCTGTGAAGCAGTGGAAGGGAGGTGGGCTAGGGCAGCAGTGAAGAGGGGCTCTGGCTCCCGGAGCCGGTGTCACTAGATGGCAATGTGGTTCTCCTGCAGCTGGAGCTCCCCACTCCTTTCCTGTAAAATTTCCTGCTTTTTCTGTATTTATCTCTGCCAAACTGATGATTGCACCCACCACCCCGGCAAGAGAACAGAACAGAATCATTTCATAGAACATTACAGCTGTTGTGCCTTTTTCTTTTCTTTCTTTTTTCCTTTTTCCCCCCCAGTTCTTTGTCCCACAGCAGGGTGCAGAGGTTTAAAAACCTTCTTTCTTAATCTCTCTCCTTCTAAAAACAGAGAAAACACAGCCTCTTGGGAGCAATTAGCTGTGAGAAAAGCATTTCTCAAACAATTGCCAGGAAATATTGTCTTGACCGATATTCCTGATGTAACACTGTCGTTCTCAGTACTGTTATTCTAAGATACTCGACTCCAAAAACAGCAGGGTGCAGATCTTTAATGTACGATCTGCAGCTTACCACCTACCTTACCTTTTTATATCCATTTACTTTCAGTTTGTGTCCTCCCTGCACCCCCTGTAGCTATTCTGCTTAGGAGAAGTGAAGAATTATTTGTGACTCTCCTCTTGTGACTAGCGTTATCAGGCCAAGGCTGTGACAAGACGTGGCTGAAAATTAAGGTTATGCCTCTGCTGCCCGGGCTCCTGATTGAAATTCGGTGGCAGTGTGCTGCTGAGGAGGTCAGGCTGCACGCTTCCAGCGATCCCTCCTAGCCTTAAAGCCTGCCAGCCTGAAAGTACGTGAGGTTGCTGAAGCCTGAATTTCAGTGGGAGCAGCTGGAGAGCAGGTATACGTGAAGCAGGCAGCAGCGGTATGCTGAGACCGGGGTCTCAGCCTTGAAAGCTTTCTCCCCAGCCCTGTCTTCATGGACGATGGGGTGGGTGGTAGGGTGGGGAGAGGTTGGTGGAGCAGTGGTAAGCTTAAAGCGCTGAAAGCCAGTGCTGGCGGTGGCTAGGAACCACTGCTAGCTGGCTGGCGAGCTCCGTGGGCATGCATCATGCTCCTTCCCATGCACAGCCATAGCTGTTTGTGTTGTGCGCTTCAAATTCTGTCCCTCTTTACATAAATTCATGGAGATTTGAGAAACGAGCCTCACTCTGTGGGACAGGGTGTGAACTGAAGCACCTTCTGGAACACAGACAGCAGTGTAATCCTTTCATTCAACCCTGTCTGCAGCTGCTTTTTATAAACTTGGCATAAATACGTACTCAGAGAGGCCAGCCCTGTGTAGCTGGAAAATATTTTCCACCATCCAAAAAAACAGAAGATTGGAAAAAGAGCCCAGAAATTGTGCATAACATGGAATGGCCTTGCTTGTGGTTTTTTTCCATGACTTCCTCAGCTCATTTTTCTGCTGCCAATTTTAGAAGCCCATAAGTCATACTTGTTAAACTTTCTCAGTTAAAATGTAACTCTAAGAACAAAGTCATATGATATGTTACAGCCAAATAATCCTTCCAGAGCCTCTGACTGGAGAAAAGCTACCCTGATCTGGCCAGCTTGCCAACCTGCACGGGCTCTTGTCCCAGTAGAGGCAGGTCTGAGGGGGGCAGGTTGGCAGCATGAAACCCAGCCTTGCCACACACGCCCTATGGGGTGAAGGCTTCCCTGTGGACTTCAGCAAGCCTTTCTCCCTGCTTTGCTAGGGTACACAGGCCGTTGGTGGGTTGTGTTGTAGGACAGTCATCACAGAAATTCCAGCTCCTTCTCTGGAAGCACTTTGGGCAGGAGGCGAAGCAGAGGAGGGAGCACAGAGGCTGGTGGGGTCCGGTAATGGAGGACTAAGACACCATTGCAGGAATTTGCTGCTGCCCAGGGAGGAAAGGAGATGAGGAGTGAGGAGGCAGCAGGTTGCCAAGACTGAAAGTCAGTTTGCTGGCAGGTTTGAAGAAAGGGCATCCTCACTTGAGTGCATTTTTAAGCACTGAATCAATATGGAAGTAGTCATGTGCCAGGAGCAATATTTTTGTTTGCCAGTTTTGCTCTCTTCTGTAAGGCGATTGTGCTTACGCTGGGCTCTAGATGGTTGCCTTCAAGCACCATCTCTTGTCCCCTTGCTCTGTCCCCTTGCACAGAACAAGTCCTGGTTACCACGGCGGGGACATCACTCTAAATTTTCGCTGAGGCAGTGTCCGGAGCGGGATTTGGCTGTCGGCCCTGCCGGCAAGCCATACCCCAGCCGGGGCAGCGTGGCCCTGGGGCTGGCAGTCCTGGCATGGGCTTGGGAAGGCGGGGAGTGGTGGTGTCCCACCAGGGCAGCCTCAGGCAGCCTCTGTGTGAGTCTGGCAGGACACGAAGGACCAGAGCAGGGAGTGGAGCCATGAGGGACTTCTTTCTCGGTCCACTCACTCTTCCAGCCCTGCTGGGTGCTTGTGCTGGGTGCGTAGCAGCATGGAGAATCTCCCTCTGGAAAAAAAAAGACACAAATAAGAAAATACTTATGTTTTTTTTTTCCCTTAAGTATCAGCTTTTGACTTTGGTTCTGGCCCTGGGTGTAAGCTGGGAGAGCGTCTGGAGGAAGCCGGGGGAATCACGCTGCTGCGGAGCGGCTGCCAGAGCGGCGGGCCCCAGAGACCGGCTTTCTGCGGCAGGGCGAAACGCCCTTGCAGAGCCTGTGTGGTCTTCACGGGAAGGGAGGAACTGAGC
>VXBW01008502.1:1378649-1503121 GCA_013400375.1 Thinocorus orbignyianus
TTGGACAGCCAGTTTCAAAAACCAGTGACTGCCTCTCTCTCTTTCCCCCCCCCCCCCCCCGCCTCTCCCCTGGCAGCCGCTTCCCGTGCCCTGACATGGCGGGAGGTGGTGGTGACTGATGTAACCGCGGCCGGCCGGGCAGAGTCACTTGCCCAACGTGCAGAGGCTGGCCGGCAGCCAGGGAAATTTGCTAAGGCTGGGTTTTCTCACAAGGGGCTCCCTGTCCCTGTGTGCATACCTGTAACCCGGCCAGGTGCTTGGCATGGCCATCTCCTCGGCCGAGCACACCAGGCGGCGGAGCCACCCAAGCCAGGAGGAGGAGGAGGAGAAGAGGAAAAGGAAGAAAATTTTGTTCCTGTCCCGCGTGAATGCAGACCTGAATAACGTCCCTCGGCACGTGTTGTTTGTGTCACTGTATTGTAATTAATAATGATGCCCGTTGGCTGAAGCCAGCTGTTCTTTGTCCTGATGGTGGGAGGTGTGGGGGAGAGCGTGAGGCGAGGCCCAGCAGTTTTTTTTGCTGGATCACCACCTTTAAGTTATTGTGACAGACGTTTAAAAGGATCTCTTTGTATGAACTGGAACATAATGCTCAGCTGGGCTGTTAAATTCTGGCTCTGTTGAGAAGAGAGATCCTTTCATATCGATTGTCATTTCGTATGCAGTTCAGGCACCGACTTGTAGAAAATCTGGGCCAGGAGAGATATCATTAGGTATTTATGGGGGTTTGGTTGGCTCAGCAGTCAGTTTTTCCATTGTCATGCCGTGACAGTAGTGCATTACATACACCCTCAGGAGACATCCTTCTGCTTCCACAACAATAAAGGACTTTTTTTTCTTTTTCTGACTCATCTTCAGCTTGAAGGAAAAGAAAAACCAAAACACCACCAGTAAATACAATTAGCAACAGGCAGATATACTGTACGTAGGTTTCAGAGCCCGTGGGGATCGTTCCTGTTAAAATGTATGCTTGCGGTTGCTCACCCCATGCATAGATGTCCTAAAGTTTTCCTCCAGCCGCATTCCTGATTAAACTTAGATGTTTTAATACAGCCTGGTGATGTCACAGGCTGAGGAGCCATTTCTAGTTCGGATGAAGGAGGAGGAATATATGTAGTGCTGGGATTGTCTTCCATGCACGCCCGGGAGCTCTGGCCAGGCTCGCAGCTCGCAGGGCAGGGGAGTACAAATGGCTGTGCTGTGCCGGATGCGAGGTCCACTGAGCTCTTCATCCTGCCTCTGGCAGGGGCCAGCAGCAGATGCTGCAGGGAGGAGGACAAGACAGAGCATGTCTAGACTGATCCTGCCCCAGTGCGCCCTCCTGACTCCCAGCACAGCTATTCTTGCTCACTGAAGGACAAGGGAAGAGGCAACTACTGCCTTAGACTTGTTCCCCATCCTCTTCATGCCCCCGCTGCGCCGTGGCCCCTGTTTGCTTTGCTTCCCAGGCACAGCTCCCGTGGCGTGGGATGGAAAGCAGAGCCAGGTCTGCAGTGCTTCACTTCGGATCCGTGTGGTCACGTGAGGATTTCTGGGTTAAATGTGTCCTGTGGCCCTCAGTGTTTCCCTTATGTAAGTGTGATGGAGCAGGTGGCGAGCAGCTGGGCCCTGCTCTCTGCCAGGTGGGTGTTCCCTCACACCGCCAGCCCCGCTCCAGCCCGTCCCAGTTAGGGGCTGCCTCCCGTCCCGCGCGTGCCATTGGAGCACTGCGAAGCCGGGACCCAAACTTTGGGTCCATATTTCACCTCGGGGTGAAGGCTGACACCAGTCACATGGCTGTGAGCGGGCTGACTGCGAGATTAGTATAGTGTTGTTTATTTATTTATTTAAACCTGTGACTAAGATGGGGGAGTATTTGGATGGGAGCTGCTCCTCCCAGAAAAGTGCTGTTTATATTTCAGTCTCCTGAGCAGGGTCAGTGGGATCTGCAGTGCTTGTAACCCAGCCATGGTATGTGGGCTCTGCTGGCGTGTCCTCACCTAACCTGGCGCTCACAGAGTGTGGGCTGGTTGTTTGCTCATCCCGAGTGCAAGCGGCCAGTTTTCCTCTGTATTCCCAATGGCTGAGCTCAGAAGGGTGGAGGAGAGGAAGAGCGAGCTTTCCTCTGAAAGTGGCCTGGCATTGTGCAGGGCTGTACCGGGGGTTATACTGAGGAAAACGTGATGGTGTGGGTGGGGTGATGGCTCTGTGTCCACAGACAATATTGCAGGGCTCGCTGGTGCAGCGTGTGTTGAGCATAGTCACTAGTAATGCTGCTGAGTGTGTAAGCAAGTCAGTGCCTGCTGCCATGTGATCAAAACAAGAGGTGTTTTTAGAAACATGTGAGGGTGGTGTGAAAATACAACTTAGCTGAAGTATCCTTAGCTTGTAGGGCACCTGTGGGCTAGCAGACACCAGTGAAACAGTGCGCAGAAACTTGTGAAATAGCAAGCTGGTGTTTATTTCCATTATCTCTACTCAATTCCACCTGTGTAAGCTACTTATTTCTTTGAGATCTTGTCTATTCAAGACCCTGGCTATAGACATACCTAATCTCTTGGGGAAGGGCAGAGCCAGCTCAGCCAACTTTGATGGAAAATTATTTCCCAAAGCGAGGGTCTTGTTCCCTGTGGCAGGGCAGAGGGCAGTGCAGAGATCTAGCCAAGAAGCATTTGAAGCCTAGGGCTTCACATAGTGCCTGACTAGGTGGCTAGCAAACTAACAAAATACAGGGAAATAGGATTTTGTATTCTTGAGCTAATGGAAGTTTGGAGAATCCTGTCCCTGTATTGTTATCACTTGTTAAAACAGCTCTCCTAGAAATGTAAAAATGTCTTTCTCTGTCCCTTCTTTGCCCTATAGCAATATAAGTAACACAATTTCATCTGAGTTTTGTGATAAATAAATGAGTAATCCTGCCTCCAAGACTGTCTGGGACTTGCGCACCACATCCTTGCTCCAGCTTGTACCACAGTACAGTATTTTACAATGTCTGGGATGGAGAATATTTCTGTGTAGCATGATGTGGTATGTCCACTGGTCACAGCGTTGGCTGTGGGATGAGAAATAGGGCAAGACTCCTCTCAAGCCATCGGTCTTGGGCATTTTCTGTTTTAGCACTCTCTAATTCTTCAGCGAATCACCTGGGCAGCTAATGATTGAGGTCAGGCTTGTTGGCCTTTGGTCAGCAAACTAAAATCTGTTTTTTTTTTTCTGAGCTGAGTTTGTAAATAAGACTGAGGCCAAAATTTCTTTTAAGCTGTCATGGCAAAGGCTAGAAAACAGGAAGAAACTAATGCCAGCCCTTATGCAGTATATGCTGAGAATGTTTTTTTTTTTTTCCAGTAGGAAGGACTTTAACATCCTAAACCAGCAGCTCAGCCATGGCAGCGCAGCAGAAGCGCTCCAGAGAAAGGGGACTGTGAAAACTTTCCATTGTGGTGGTGGTACCTCCTGGTCAGAGCCTGGCAGCTGTGGGACTGCAGGGGAAGTTTGTGTGGTGGTTGCTCATGTGTTTAGTGAAGGATCTGCAGGCTCCAAGTTGCCTGCGCCCTCCTGTTATGAGCTTCTTAGATTATGTTTTCAATGGAAAGTAAAGAGGGGGCTGGGGTGGGAGAAAAAAAGCGGCTTTCTAGCCATGTTGAGGTTGGCCTTTGGTTGGTGAAAGAAGATCTGGATGTTAGTGGTGCTCAGAGGTTCTGGCAGAGCTAAGTTTGATGCTGGGAACACCTATTGAAAGATGGGGTATTTCCCAAGGAGGCAACTGTGTGAAAGTGGTGTAAATGAGGTCAGGCTTATGGTCATCTGTTCTCCAAATGCGAATTTTATATTGAGGTTAGTGAGTGGCAAAGGTGTGTTGGTCTTCGAGTGGATGGTTTCTTTGGCACAGCTTGATCACAATGGGGGACCTCGGGGAAGCCGCCATCAGTGAGCTGGCTACCTGCACCTCGTCTGACTTACACCCCTCTGGCTCGCACTGTTACACAGCCTGGCAACTGCAAGCTTTCTCCATGTCCAGATCACCACCTTCATTTGTTTAAAACACGTAAAGTGTCTTTCAGAGAGAAGGAATGGGGCTAGTAAGAGCAAGCTGCATGAGGCTTAGTTTGCATTACTGAATCATGCCGGGCTGGGTTTGGCAATTCCCTCTCCCTAACCCCAGCGTTTCAGCGCTCTCAGGTTTCAGCCCAGCGCAGCATCAATAAGTCCATTCTTCCAGGAAGGTCAGACTCACTTTTGCTCCATCCCTCCCCTTCTCACTGGGAGAGTAAGGCTGTTTAATGGCTGCAAGGCTTCAGGGTGCAGTCTGAGCAGGAGGAAGCACCTTTGTTGTTCCTTGTCCTTCTGCAGTCAAGCAGGGACAGCTGCCTCCTTTCCCCACATAACAAGTCTCCAGTTGCTCCTGTGAGGGTTCGGCTGCCTGTACCTGGAATGGAGGCCAAGGCCAGTTGCAATTGCTGGGGACCTTCCAGGACCGGCCCTTGGCTTAGTTTTCCCCCTGGCCTTTCCAGCTCCGGAGGAGCCTTGTGCAGTCGCCATAGGTTTGGAGGACGTGCTTTTACTGGCAGTGCCTAAGGAGAACTTGAGGTTTCTGATGACAGCATATTTGTGTCTTAAAGCTGCTCTGTGGTACTGAAGGACAATTACTGAAATGTATAAATAAACGGACCAAATTGAAATTCAGGGAAGAAAACAGTTCAATGGGAAAGTTACGAGCATAGCCTTCAGCCCACTTTCATTCTTTTTGGGCTGGGTGACAGTCGCAGGCACAGAATTCAGTAACATTCAAACCTTTTTTCTACAGGTGAGGGGACACAAAATGGGATCTAATTTGTTCGTCATGGGGCATCACTTTCTGGCATTCTTTTTTTTTTCTTGGCAAGAAACTGTGGGTAATTTATGTCAATGTCATCAAAGACATATTTTTGCTTCTCTCACAACAGTGACCTTGTCTCCAGCTAAGAGAGTTATAGAGGGTAACCAGTGAGATGCTCAGCTTACATCCACAGGGCAGATTTTCCAAGCAGCAGCTATGCTGGCAGGGCTACCTGCCATGCTGTCCGGTAGCCAAGTGATTCTGGGAAAATGAGGGCAATGACGCCACAGACCAGTGATGACACAGGTGAATTCCTAGAAGATGCCTACCAAGAGCACCAGCCCATGGTGTGGTGTGCCATGGGACACACTGCTGTAGGGACAACTGGAACATGGGAGGAGGGGTCAGGCCAGTCACACCAGCAATTCATAGTGTGCTGTCCACACAGCAGGCAGCAACCTTACTGAACCAGTTGCAGAAAATTGGCTGCCTTGGCCAGGAGGAAACAGCTTAGCTGTCACAGCTTTCACTCAGAATTATCTATGAGCTGGCCAGGCATAAATTGCATTTAGTCCTGCCAGCTGCATTACCAACAAAGCGAAAATTATCTGAGGAACAAGGCTCAGGTTCACACACTTAAACCCTACCTGTCATAAGGTTGCTAAACTCTTCCCTAGGGCTGGTACTCCAATATTTACTGTATCGGCAGGCTGTCTTTTCTGTTCAGCTGCTGCGTGATTGTATTATAACATGTCCTGTTGACAAGGACTAAACTCAATTGCACAGAGATAACTGCGCTCTTGAGCGCTCTGCTTTGAAACCAGAGTAATTTCTTGGATGCCAAAGGAGTTATTCCTTGTTTATTTCAGATTAAACCAGTTTAGAATCTGGTCTTCAGACCGTGTTATTTCTCTAATTCAATTGGGTCATATTTATGAATTCACATAGTGGTCAAAACGATCCAATAAATGCCAGCACATAATCCCAGCACTTGCAAAACATCAAATGTATATATTGGCACTTTTCCTATTTGCTGACTGCAGGGCAAATAGGTTTCGTATTAGGACATCAAAGTCTATTTCAGCAACTGGATGCATGACAAAGCCATGTTATAATCTGGGTACTGATTATGGCATTGAAACATGTTGTCTTAGCACATGGTAGATTTGGATGCGTAGATGGATCAACTTTTCAGTGGCCTATGGCTTGATTTCAGCATGGAGAAGGTTGTCAGCATATTTGTGCTAATTAAGGAAACAGCATGGGAAACTCCTTTCCACTGCTGATACAGCCAGAGCTCCGGAAATGTCATCGCTTCTCAGTGCTTTTTGTAACAGCCAGTTTGTCTTGATGTGGAGAAGCAGCTTTGTATCTTAACTGTGTTTCTAAACTGCACTGCAGCTTGTCTGGATCTTGTCCAAGTCCTGTGTTTTACCTGTTTCTGGAGGATGGCTTGAACAGCTGGGGCACAAACACACTGCAAGAGCATTTTACCTGTTATTTGAGGCCCGCAGTGCAGGGTTAGGTTCTCTGCCTTGATTGGATTTATTTGTGACATTGACAGTAACTCGGCACCAAGAAATAAATGCAAGTTTGTGCTCATGGTTTGCTAGAAGAATGTCCTTGCTGCTGAACGTAATGCTTTTGCCCAACTCTTCTTTTTTTTTTTTTTCATTCAGGCAGTGTTTTGGATACGGTATGCTACTCTTAACATATTCCCATGTTCAGGCTCCCAAGAAGGCAGGCCAAAACTTTGCCAACTCAATTAAGTTCTTTCTGTTACACTGAGTCAACTGCTGTGATTTTACCTTTGCTCTTGGTCAAAGTATTATGCTCTATTATCTTTCTGTTCTTTTTTTTTAAACTCGAGAAATTTGCAATACAAGTGTTTGTTTCATGTGCCCACATTTCCTCCTACTTCAAGGACAAGCCCAGCACAGTGTTCTTATTGTTAATAAGACAGGTACGCCTAGAAGCCCTCGATGTTTTTCCAAGGGTTTCACAGCTCAAACATAAAGGACAAGTGTTTTTGTTTGCATTTATGAACAGGGAACAGAGGTAATAACAATTAAAGGGGCACTTAACTTTTTCTTATTGAAAGGCCAAACAAAGAAGTTGTCGGTGAGGCTAAAAATATACCCAAGACCAGCAGGCCTCCATTCTGGAGGCAGCTCTGAACACGGTTCTGGTCACTGGTCCCAGCAGTGCACAGTCCAGCACAGCTACATATCCATGTGCCCCTCGGCCTGAGTTCAGGCCAGCAGCCCAAGTCTTTGCCAGCACCTTCACTAGGTCACCACTGCTCTCCTGTTCCCAGTGCAAGGTACTCCCAGAGCTGCTGGCCTTCTGCCCCCTCCACCTTACTAAGAATTCTTGCTGAATCAATGCCCGTGGTGAGGGTTTGTTGGCTGTTTGTATTGACCGCTGAAGACCTCCAGAATGTCAGCTGCTGAGAAATGGCTGCCATGTGCAGGAGGTCATGGCAGACCTTCCCCAAGTTCTAGTCCATGGGAAGAATTTTGCAGCTCTTACGAGTTGAAGGTGGAGTCAGCTATAACCTGACTTACCTTCCTCGGCATTTTGAAGTCTGGTGAAACACGATGCATAATGACACTTCTTCTGCCTTTGCAAGTAGGAGACTGCCTTTATGCCAAAGTGTCTCATCGGTGAACCTCACCTCAATGCAGAATGCTTATTCAGATGTAACCACGAAAACGAGGGCTGGCTAAATAATGCCTCCAACTGAAAGGATCCACTGAAGCTCATTATAATAATCTTAATGACTTCCAATTAAGCTATGTCTGTGATACCAACGTGCAGAGGTAATTATGGAAGTGCTAAATACTATTATTATTTGATATTAGTGGCAGGGTGGGGGTGAGACCTGATGAGTCCTTCCTCCATCTGGCCTGGAGAGGAATGAGGGTTGCCCCCTTCCCTTCACTCCTCTCAAGGCCTGGCAAGGAAGGACTTTGCAGGCAGGGTGTAGCCAACTGTGGCAACCTTGGCTCATAATTTGCCTCCCTGGTGTCAGGAGGTGGCTCCTTTGTGCAGCAGGAGCTTTGGTGCACGTGCAGCAAACTGGGAGAAAGGAGAAATGCTCCACACCACCCTTCCTGCCTCCACCTCGGCAGCAGAGGAAGCAAACAAGCCATTTCTGTTCCCAGCTGGTCCTGCTGGTCTTTCCCTCAGTTTACTCTCTCTGCTGTGGCCCTTGCTGGATTTTTCCTTCATGCTCTCTCCTTACCTGTTTGATCTCAGCTGGCCCCCACCAGCACAAGCGCTCCTTGGCTTGCATGGGATTTCTGTTTCCTCTGTGTTGGGGGCTCAGACTCTGAGGACAAGGAGGGGCACATTCAGACCTAGCTTTTTAGGGGTCTCAGCCCAGTTGGCCTCCTAAGGTCCCTTCCAGCCTCTGTTATTTTGAGTTTTGGAGGCCCTGGCTCACTACTGACATTGTTCAAGCCCGGGAAAGTGGGAACCCTTTGACCCATGAGGAGTTTTTAAGGAAGCTGTGATAGCATACACAGTTAACAACTTGCTGCCTGACTTCTGCGAGGGGCCCACCAGAGCACATGATCTGCAGCATGCTGCCAGGGTCCACACAGCAAAGAGCAAGCACCAGCCCCCCAGGCTCTCCCCAGTCATGGGTGAAACGGTGAGAGCAGATTCGATTAGCTCTGCTCACTGACCATGCCAGCCTGCACCAGGAGAAACCTGTGCAGCGATGACTCAGACTCAAATGATTACTTGACCCTAAGAAAGGCTTGATGATACACTGAGGCTGGGACACACCAGCAGTGATTATAAAATGATTCACTGCTTGTGCTCTGCCATTCAAAACATCCTCTGTATTGCACAGGCAGGGCCATTCGTGGAGGCTGCGATGAGGAAGTGATATTTGCACCTTTGGCTGCCACCTTCTCAGAAAAGCTTTCAGCTGCTGCCTCTGGTGTGGCGTGGAGCTTTGTCTCCCTCTGGTTATGCAGGTCCCTGGTGCTGCCATGTGACTACAGCCAGGTACCTCCTGCTCATAACGTCCAGCCTTGCCCTGAGAGAGTTTGGCCAAAACTCTACTGCAGCCAGGCACCCCAGTGTCCTCTTAACACCATCCTGTGCAGCGTGAAAGCACTTAATTGGTCTGCAATGCTAAACTGAGGGGTGGCTGGGAATTCGGAGTCAAAGTCCTGTAATTCTTTGTGCTCCAGCCTGTAATTTGCGCATCGTTCTTCAAAACCCTCATAATTATTTGCACTGCTGTTCCCACTTCCATTTTTCCTGCTGTCAGGAATGTGGAGCTCACACAGCCCAGACTGCTTCCTTTTCCTTTACTGGGGGGCACGTAACCTGCTGTCTCTTCATTTCTCACGCTGCTGTCTATACTTTCTTTCTTCCTGTTCCTCCCACCTTTTTGCCCTTCACTCTTCCTCTCCTCTCCTCCAGATTTTCTCCTGCCAGATCCATGCACTCGCACGGTTTCACCAGAAGGCTCTGACTACTTTGATCTTGTCCTGCATCCAAAGCGTGGCTGTTACTGCATGCAGAGCAGGGAAGTCCTCAGCACCTGGCAAGTACCATTTCTCCCGCCCCAGGAACTGATACTGCTTGTGGCAGTTTGCTGGAGGCACTGGTACCATCTGAGGCACGGAAAGTTTACTCACGTTGGCTGGGACTCACAAACGTGTTGGGGCTAATAATGCAGATGGCTTGTATTGTGCTTTCCCTGAAGCTAAGTTGAGCAACATGCTAGTTAACAAGCTAGGCATTACTCAGAGCTCCTAAACCTCGTGTTTTGCCAGTGACAAACTTGCAAATTTGTAGTACAACGCTCATGACATTTTCTGTGTAGCGTAATGGCCAAGTTCCAGCAGAGTTGTGCTCTATCCTCTTCGTCTTACAGTTCTGCCTGGACTTTTTTCAAATTTAAGTCTTCAGCTGTCATGCACTCATGCCAGCTATGCTGTATGTCTAAATACCTAGGTGAACTGTCTTGGGAAAAGAATCTATCATCTGATGAATTTAGCCCTTTCTTCATGTGAGCAAACTGCCTTTAGACTGTCTTTCAAACATATTTTATGTGCAATAGTATTATTTGTGCTTTGTCTAAATGTGTGCTAGCTACGGATTCTCTGTGTGCTCCTGGCTATAACTGTGGTTTTAAGTACCCACCGCTGGTTATTCATAGCGCACATTTAGTCATGTAACAAACATGGTATTAGTTCTGCTCTCTAAGTGGATGACTAATACTCTTATAAATAGGAAGAATGTGATCTGAAAGGTCACGTGAATGTTCCCAGTGTGAACATATCCCTAAACTATGAGACTTCTCATTCCAGGAGTATGCTTGTAAGAAAGAAAATGCTCATTATTAGGAAGAAGGAAAAGGGCTCAAACCTCATTCAAGCAATTTCTCTGCTTTAACTCAAAGAATTTGCAATTGTTTATTGAGTTTTGCATTGCAAAAGGTTTTTGCAATGTTTGCTTTTCTCTGCAATCTCTCCTGACCTGCTTGGGAACATAGGAATTGCCCCATTGGAACAGTTCTCATCTCTCTACTGTGCCAGGACCTGAATGTTTCTTAAGTAGCTATAAGAAACATCCTTTAACTTTCTTCCTGACCTCTTTTACATCACATCAGAAAGCAGGACAACACCTAGCATGGGATTCCAAAGAAAATGAGGAGAGTGCACCGTACGGGTTTCTGTGCTGCCTGTAAACCACCAGCTTTCCTCAGCTCTGTGCTGTGGAGAGAAGA
This sequence comes from Thinocorus orbignyianus, assembly GCA_013400375.1. Lineage (NCBI taxonomy): Eukaryota > Metazoa > Chordata > Aves > Ciconiiformes > Thinocoridae > Thinocorus > Thinocorus orbignyianus. The sequence goes on from VXBW01008502.1 coordinate 1,389,200, forward strand.
TGCTGCACTGCACAAGCAGCGGAGAAGGAATGGGAGGTCCTGCCTCCTGAGGTGAGGTGCTTGCTAATGCAGCCTTCTGAGAGGTTGGATTTCCCTGTTGGGGAATGCAGCAAGTAAAATGCAGCAGATTAGTTATGCAGGCATGGTCATCTTTTCATTTTTATCAAAGAAAACCAAAATAATTTAATTTCTCTGCTCTCCTGCCATCACAAGTTTGGTTTATGTTCACAGGAACACAAGGCTAAGGAAGGAAGGACCGGTGCCCTCAGGACATCCAGCTTTATTTCATGCCTGTGCCACAGACTCACTGAGGGTATGTCTGTAGTAGATGCTTAGCTTGGGCTCGAGTCTATCTTCATGCACTTTGTGTTTGGGCAATTAAAGTTGTTGGCTGGCTTGTGTCACCTCTGCAATTGAGTCTTAGGCTCTCCTTGGCTGGAGCATGAGGGCAGGGCCATTGTGTTGGGCTGGAGCAGGAGGATCCTGCAGGGCCCACATGCCAGGGCCGCTGCTGCTGCCACTGTGATACTGGCCCAGTGAGGCACCTCTTTCTGCTTGCTGCGGTATGAAGTCAAAATGAAACCCTTCCAGTGGAGAAACAGGCAACCATGGCATCCTCTTCCCCCCTGTCTACAAGTCTGGAACACCCAGGTGCTCACCTGGTGGGCTTTGGGCCGGCGGAGCAAAGCAGGGTGAGATGCTCCTGGGGGCAGGTTCAGCTCCCAGCTGGGAGGTGGCACTGGCTGCATCAACACTTCTCCACTCAACGTCACATGTGGTGGTTTAAGCTACCTGTAGCCAAAGTTAGTTTGACGTTGCACTGGAACAAAGTGGAGGAGAGGACTTGCACAACTGACACAGAGATGTGTCCTGATCAAAACAGAGCCTGAGGCACAAGCCTGTGTGGCATGTGGCTATGTCTGTACTAATAAACCGTGCAGGGGCATGAGCTGCGCTCTGCTTTGTGGCTGAGCAACACTGTCTGGCCATGGTGTGGCAGATAAACCCTTTTGCCCTTCAAAATGCTGTGGTCATGTACAAATTACTCGTCCTGGCCCCTAACTCCTGGACTATGCTTGGGAATGGTTTGGGAGAACACTAGTTTGCCTGGGTCAAATCTGTGCCTAGGACCACACTAAGAACTGGAGGGATGGATGGTTCAGCTTCCCTGCTTGTGCCCTGATGCACTGGCTTGATTTTCTGCTCTAGATGCCGCCAGCCTGGCTGGTGTCAGGCAAGTTACCTAATGCGTGATATAAGAAAGAGAAGACTCTTCCAGCTTCATTTACAGCCTTTTTCCCTTTGTGCTTGCCCTCACGTGGGGGTGAGAGTGTGTCCTTACCTATGGAGTAGTGAGACTGCCTGAATTTAACACGTTGGGGAAGTGGGGTGTGGCACAAGTGAAAGGCCAAATTCACTGCAGTGCTTCATAGACATTTAATTCAGTAAAGATTCGGGCTTATGGTATACACATGCCTTAAAGATGGTATTCCCAGTTCACAGACCTGTCATAATTTTGTCCATGCTTATTACACAGTTACAGAAATGCATTAGCATTAAAGTACATGGGCTAAAAGCAGTCAGTTGTGTCCTATATTCTCCTCCTACCAGACTTTTTCTTGACTTTAGGTTGCAGATTGGAAAGGACAGCCAAGGATCTGAGTCCCCCCAAGCCATCTATACACAGTCACGAAGTCCCAGAGATTTGATAGACTATACATGATGTTTCTTCCTGAGCACACAACATGTTTCCTAACTTCAGCAGTCTCAGAGGTTTGATTTCAATGGAAGATGGTATATATAAATGATACTTGACTGAGAAGTGCATATGCAGGGCTCGGGGAACAGTGTGCATGTCTGCATGTGTGTGCATTAAAATAACAGAGCAAAGGTGACTGCAATATATTATTTACCTGCTGGCTGAGATTTATCTGCCTGCCTTAGGGACTCCTGCCTCTTGACTCTCCTGTTTTATTCCTAGAGAAAATTTCAGTGCAGAGAACTGTGTTTGAAGGTGCTCTCCTATGGCTAGTGTTGGGGCTGAATGGCATATTCAAACTGAAATCAGATGTTCAACTCAGGTTATTTTGGGTGTGCCAACATTTGCTTGTTTGTGGGTGCATCTGGATTTCTCCTTCCCTTGGCCAGTACCAGAAGCATTTTTCTTATTGATGGCAAGTAGATAGTAGTGGTGGGGTAAGTCTTGCTTGTGGCTACTGGCCAGCTGATAATGGACAGTGATAAAAACATAGAAAAAGATGGAGGAAAGGAACGGATAGTGTAATTTCACCTGATAAGGATCAGCACGGCACTACATGCACTACATACACATTTGAAACCTACACACATATATACATTAAAGAGAACACTCAGGACATGGAATCAGATTCTTCTACAGAGCAGTCACGGTTACCTAAAGAAGCGAAAAAGGATTTTTTATGCTGTGGTGCTGGCAGTCAGCCTCCCCTCTGGCTGCGCCTGGGAGAAGAGTGTGTGAAGTGTGAGCAGAATGAATCATCCGTTAGTAGCCAGCATGGCAGGCACCAGTGTGGCACCTCTCTGCAGCACCTTCCCGGGCAGGCTGGGTGTCAGGGGCTGGCATCATGACTAGTCAAATCAAACCTAGTTACAGTAGATCTTAAGCAAGATCCTCAGAGGTGACTGTTGGAAAAATGCCCCTACATATTGTAGACAGATCTCTTTGCAGCGCTGTTTGAATCTTGCTCTCCACACCTGGACAAAGGCAGACGTGGTTTTGCCTGTTGTGGGGCAATTGTGTGTCCGAATAGGAGCCATTTTGCAAAGGGGGAAGGAGCAGCACCCACCCTGTCCCCGGCTGCCACCTCCCTCCTTGGGTTTGAGAAAACCAGACAGCAAGCCCCCGAGATGTTCTCCTTTTCCGTGGTGACACAGCAGAACAAAACAGGATTTCCTTTGAAACAGTACAGGACAGGCTTTGCAGCATTCTTACAAGGGTGAATTCTGAATCCAGAGAGTGGAATTTCCAAAAGCATTTCCCTTCCTACACCTTTCTTTTTCATCTTTATAAATCTGTGTCAATTTTTAAAGAGCCTATTTTTGGGGGAGGGAAAGGGGACAGAACAAGTGATGAGCTATTCAGAGCTAAAGGAAGAGATTCATGCTGCCAGAGGTAAGACTGCAGAAAAATGTGTCAGTGCAGCAGATGATAGTTATTCTCTCTTAATGCCTCTCCTGAAGCATCAAGGTGTACGTGTTTCTCAAAGGGGCTGTACATCTCAGAGTTAGTCTATGAACTGCATGTTGAAATGGTTGCCATGGCAGTGGCTGAGTGTGAGTTACAAAGCGTGATTAACCAGTTGGCCTAAATAGCTGAAGGGAAGGAAAAAAGAAAGAAAGGGAAAAAAAGGCCAAGGACTTTCTGTTATTTCTAATACAGATCCATCAGCCTTAAACCGTGCCAGGAAGAGTGAGTGGCGCTGATGGAGAGGAGCTCACAGGAGCATGCCCTGCTGGGGCTACCACCAGCAGCACAGGCCACCGGGGGACCCTCACCCCCCACAACACGCTAGCGCAGCAGCTGCGTGCTGGGGAGAGGCCATTCATACAGACCAGTCCCAGCGGCGTTGGTTTAGTGAAATGGTTCTTCTCCTTATCCGGAGTCGGGGGCTCCATCTTCAACAGCCCAGAGAGCATGGTCACAGCGTTCTCCCTGGTGCCTGGTGTAGCCACGCTGGAAAGCAGGTGACTGGCCTGCAGGGACGTTGCAAGGCTTGCCCCAGGTGACACAGAGGACTGCTAGCCTGGGTGGGGTGTTAATTGGTGAACCCCCCGTCCCTAGAGCCATTCCAGTTCTTCTAGCTCACTAACCTATGCCTGGTTAATGCGTGCCTCTAAAAGGTATCCTACCTTCATTTGGAGCCTGAGAAGTGGAGAACACAGCCCTTTTCTTATTTCATATTTAATCACACCTGCTCATTAAAAAAATAATCGCACCTTATATCTAATTTAAATGTGTATAGTATTAGCGTTCAGCCTGTGGTGCATGCAGTGTTCTTCTCTGTTGTATTAAAAAAAAAAAAATCACTTCTTGACACCCTGTGGGTTTTTGCTGTGAAGGTTTTTTATGCACTAGAATCACTTCTGTGCTTGTTTCACTTGAAGTGAAGAAGCAGAATTCTTTCTCTCAAAGGGTTTTATTTTAGCTTTTCTCAGGGAAAAGTGCAAGACTGGGGGACCAAAGTGAAGACATCTCGATACCAGGTCTGGATGGAAAAACGTTCTCTCTAGGAGCTGTAGAGTGCCACATTAGGGGGTCAGATGCCCAGTGTAAAAATCAGCAGAACAGATTTATGCAAGCTGAGAGTATGCAAGTAGGTGTTTGCAGGAGCAGCACCTAACAGCCTGGTTCTCTTCTTTCCTAGCTTTATAAAACAGGGAAGTTTAATTTGTATTAGCATGAAGTGCTTCTGCTTCTTAGTCCATTGAATGAGACAAGATATGAATCTGATAAGGCCAATCCGTAACATTTGACCACGTACCAAGGATATTTTCTCCCCTCCTGTCCTAAGGGATCTTTAAGTTCGTCTTTTAAGAGGAGTACAGAGTACTTACTGTGGTTAATGGGTGTCTGTTTTGGCTGGCAGAGCTGGGGTGAGAGACATCATATGGCCTGCACTTTGGGAGAAGGAAAAGAAAAACCCACAGGACACGTATTTGTCCTGTGTATCAGATTGGCTTTTGCCATTATTTGCAAGAGTCTCTTACACTTCTTGCACCTCCTAAATCCTTGTCATCCAAGTTTGAGAGCTGGGACTATCTTCTTTAGCACCAAGTCAACAGTATGTTTTTAAACCAGCAGCCATTCATATTTTACATTAGTGTTCCTCTCTGTTCCTTTCAAGCAATAATCGTAAATATCAGCTTTCATTCCTAGAGCGCCTTTCATCCTGGGGGCTCCCAAAGCACTTTCCAAGCTTAACAAGCTTATTGTAGAGTATTCCTTTAGAAAGGGTGAAACTTGCTTTCCATTAGAGCCTGATTTTGGAAAGAAACCCCCTGAATTATAATGTCTTCAGTACACGGGGGAGTCTTTGCAGCTGTTATTTACTGTACATGTTCCGTTAACAAAAAAGGTTGCTTCTTACTCCTCCATCCCCCATATCCCCCAGCTTAATCCAGTAGTGCTCTGTTACCTGGAGGAGAAGAGTGCAAGTAATGAGAGAAGATCATCCCCTGTGATCTGAGGAAATGCTTTTTTTCTGGAATCCTATTAGTGCCCTCAACAGTTTCTTCTGGCGACTCCATTTCTACCCAGTATATTTTATCTTTATTAGAGCAAATGCCCTAGGGCAGAGTTGTATGTCCTGTGGCTTTAGCCAGAGAGGTCACCATCCACAGTTGGGCTATGCTAAGGATCATGTGAGAAACTGTAGTCCTCTTTAGGACAAAGTCAGCCAGCCTAATTTAAGTCACATTTCCCTGCAATCAAAGCAAAGCCAGTTGCTTCACATTGACATTAATCAAGGCCTTTCAAATGGTCCTTTATTTGGCTCATCCATGAGAGCAATAAGCCCAGAAGAGAAGATTGTTGCTGGTAATTTCTGAACTGAAGAATTTGTTTCCTAATTAATCATATGATTTATTTTAGGATGCCTTGAATCTGACCAATGTCAATTTGTTTTCATAGGTTTCAGGAAGACTATGGTGGGATGTTTCCATTTCATGGTGTGTAGAGCTTTCTTCCATGTCAGCTGTGTGGGAAAGTGGTCTCTCCTCTGCTTGGCTGAGAGAGACCTGGGTGAGGCACATGAACTCCCATTGCTTCTCCAAGGACACACCAAGAGCCTGTGGTAGAAAGGGGAACAAAAGCCCCACCTCTGGTTCAATGCTTCAACCACAGAAACATAATTTATCAATACAGATAGCTTTAGATGAAAGATACATCAAAGCATTTCTTTGGCTGCTGTCTTTAGAGGTAGTACTAAAGCTCCTGGGGGAATGCAAGCAGTGAGATAGGATCCAAATATTAAAATCCCCATCTTCTTACTGTCTCTCCTTCTCCCACTCTGGTTGGGTTCACAGGGAAGGTCTTTTTTGGAATTGTTATGTCATCTTTTCCCATCAGTAGATTTTGGTTCAGAAATGCATTTTCATTCTTCTCCAACAAAATCCCACCTATTTCAACACTAACTCTGAAGATCTGTACATTGGCAGAGGATCCAAAAAGACTAATGAACCAGCAGTTACTGTTTACATTGGCCACCTTGTATAAGTGCTGATATTAGTATTTCTGAAAGGATTCATTCATCACTGAAAAAAAGGTTTGTACCTGTGAATAAGAGCTTGCTTGGGAGTGCCTCTGTGCCTCCTCTTCTCTATCAACAAAGCTCATAGAAGTCAAGAGGTGGTTTTGCAATGGACGTTAATGTGTACCTATTATTTCAGGATGAGAATAAGCCACTGAAAGTGTTCTGTGCCTGTTTCTGATAGTGTAACAAAACCAGCAGTAAATTTAAAGAAAAATCTAATTTATTTTCATATAACTTCTTTGTTTATTTATTTCTTTATAGACCTGAATACATATATCTTGAAAGTGGCCTGCTTGGGCTTTTTTTTAAACTTAAATCCTACGATACAACCTCAAGCCCAGTGATTAGCTCACATGTCATGAAAAAGCAAGTAGACCTGCACTAGAAAGACCAATGGCTGTTGAAAACATTTTGCCCTTTCCAGACTGTGACATACTTTTATGAAGTACCCTTAAGTCTTCTTTACCTCCTACTGTTTGTCAGGTTTGTTGCAATTTGCCTTAAGGTGGTTGCCTTCACACTGAGGCACGTGATGCTGTTTAGCTTAATGAAAGAGGTTTGTATTTTCTGCATTGGCCCAGCTGGTGTGCCATGAGCCACGGCCCAGAGGTGGAACAGGTCCTCTGCATGCCCAGCAGCCAGCGTTTGTTCCATCCTCATCCAGCAGGTCAGGGATCTCTGCAACGGAGGACACATAACAGTGGTTTGTGTGGGAGACAAAAATGTTCATTATCTGTGGGGATGCCTACATTTTGACTAGGATTCCTCGACATTCTGTAGGATGAAGACCAAACTCTTTTTTTCACATACGATTATGTTATAACCTCTAATATACCATTTTTCTTTTAACCTTTTGACAGCTTCACTTCTAGGCTGGAAGCAGCTCAGGGCTAGGGCTCCTTCTGGGCATACACACAGCTTCTGGCATGGTACAGCTTCAGCTCTGTCAGGAGATTTTAGGCCACTGCCACAATCTGAATACACATTTAAAAAAAAAAAAAGAAATATCTGGAAGCAAGTACGCCTTTCATGTGAAAGATGGTGGTTTTGTGAACACTGTGTTTATAAAACAGAGGAAGAAAGCAAGCCTGAATGAAATGAGAGACCAAGGACCAGCCCGCTGCCTTTTATGGGAAGTCCTGTCAGAGGGGTGCAAATCTCTGAGACTTCCCTGGTGGAGTTCCTTCTCAACCCTTTAAATTGTTGGGCGGTGGAAAATGAGCTGATGGCTGATGAGGAACCACGAGGGTCATCCCCCCACCCCGAAAGGTAGCACTCTCTGCCTCTCAAGAGCTGTGCTTTCAGCATGCAGCTCTGCTGAATGAAGGGAGCAGGAATAACGCTAGAAATCTCTGAAGGGGTGAGGGGGTAAGTATACGGCCAGAGGGGAACATAAGGGATTTCATCATAAGTGGTCAGAGAAGAGATGCCTTCTCTGCAAGAGGCAAACACTTTTCTGGACAGAATCAGGCTAATTTCCCTTCAATGCAGGGCGGACTGCCAGCAGTCTCAAATGTAATCCTCACGGTATTATTTCCAAAGATGAAACAAGGGTATTACGAGCACTGCCACTGAGGCAGGTAATCTTTAAATGTAGCTGCAAATTGCCTGGTTTAATGCTAATGAACCCTAACGGGGAAGAAGACAAGACAGGTAGCAGCACTGATACAGCATAATATAATGCGATGGCTGATATAAATGTGACTCATTCTAGCCAGAGGCTTTAGCATGGGAAGTTGGATAAAAGATATAAAAACAAATCTGATTTTTTTTTCCTTCCTGGTGAAGGTCGCTGCCAGAAATAGCATGGGAAATAATTGATGGAGGAAGAAATGTTCCCCTTCAAATTAGAAGTATTGTCTTGCTTCACAGTTTTGTTCTCCTCTGTGGGCTCCCGTAACAAACACCGGCAAACACTCAGGGCCATTCTCCCTGAAGCCACTGATGGATATCCCACCCGGCGGGCCGTGATTGCGAGGGACTGGCTGTGCAAAGCTCACGGTGCCTGTCACTGGGTGTCCCCCGCGCTGGCAGTCCACCCACCGGCGAGGTGCTGAATGGGCCTGGGAGGCTGAATGGGACTCTACGCGGCAGCGGCCAGTTTTCCTGGTCAACACAGGGGCGCAGTGCCAGGGCTGTGTGTGAGAGCCCGTGCAGCCTGCTGCTGAGGGGGTTGTGCCTCTTTTCCCCCCACTGCCAAGCCCTGGGGAGGTGGGGGTCTCCCTTGCAGCCCCAGCACAGATCCTGCTCCCTCAGTCTCTGTGCTTGAGGACTTGGATGGCACAGGGGCTGTTGTACTTGTGATGGCACTCTGCCTGCTCGTCCCGCAGAGCCCTGGGAGGCTCTGGGCTGCTCGCTTGCTTTCTGTGATCAGCACTGCACTGCCACAAGTGCAAGGGCAAGGGGAAGGGGAGGCCACATGGCTGTGCCCGGGGTATAGCATGTATGCAGCGCTACTTGGGGCAGGAGCGGTCTGCAATGTGGCCCACCTGCCATGCAGGAATATGGGGCTGCAATTTAATTCCCTTCCCGTAGAGTGCTCTTAGAGTGGGGACGAGCATCCTGCAGGTTGGAAATGGGTATGGCCACAGGGGCCAAGAGGCTGCTGCTCCCCTTGGCACTGATTTGTTTTCTTCCAGGCAGCTGTAGAAGGGAGGAATGCTGGTGGGAAGCTCTGAGCTTCACACTCCCAACTAAAATTTCCTGCATGTGACTTGGTCCCTTCTACCACCAAGGTCACATTTCCCACTCTTGACTCCATGTGGCTACTCTGAACATGCCAGGTTGTCTGTGCATAATCCAGGTGCCTTTCCCATTGCTTGGCTGTTGACAGCTCACCAGTCTGTCTTCACTGCTCAGCACCCATGTGCTGGGCCCTTAAGGCAGTTGGCACAGTGCTAGGATACATTCATTTTCGGAGGGCTTTTCTTTTGGGAGCCTGAGAGGTTAGAGTTCAGATCGTCCCTCCCTTGGCTGGCTCCTGACCCTGCAGGGTGCTATCAGAGGTAGGAGCACTGCAGAAGTTCTGAGTACCCTGGGGCTCCCACATACCATGGGGAAAAACCTATGATGGGAAAGCAGCTAATAGCAGAGGTAAGATTCTACCCGCCTTCCCCACTGGTGTTACAGACTCTGGAGAATCAGCTTGTTTCGGCCAGGTTCCCAAACTGCTTTTTGGTGTTTATCCAAATGAAACCAGTGCATTGAGGTTTCCTATCCCAAAATTATCTAACTAAATGAAAGGAACGATATCAGTTGCATGGATGCTCTTCATTCTGGTGCTACAAGCACAGTGGGACCAGGACATAAACCCAGATTGGCTCCCTTCTTTTCCCTGAAAAGGAGCTGGTTGAGGGTGTTGGAGTTCAGTCCAGATCTGAGTTTCACTGCTGGACCCTCTCTGCTTAGTGAGTAAAATCCTAAAGCAGAAAGCTTTAAAGCAGTTCATCAATGTGACCATGCATAAAGTTGGGCGTTTGGCTGTAGTGCTCATTATGCTCTTCAGTCTGGAGAATTTGGGCAACAAAGATCAATCCCATAAGGGTGACCTATCACCTGTGTTTCTTCATGTAGACTTGAAGTTTGGCACTTTCGTTCTGCTTTCTTTCTCACTTTCCAAAGCACACCTGTTGCTCTTCCATCCATTTCCTTGTGGTCATGACATTTGGGGTCACACATTCTCTTACCTGGGCTTTTCACAGCTGCTGCTCCTTGAAATGGCTGCAAGGGATGCTGAGTTGGGTGGGATGACCTGTCACTCTCAGGCTTATTTCTTTACAGCATGTCTGCCAAGAAAGACTGTAAAAAAATGTAATTCAAATAATTCTAAATCACCATAGCCTTATCAAACTCAAATGTTATGACTCCTTGCAAGTGTGGGGTTTGTAAGCTGGTTTACCACAGCTTTTATCCTCCTTTTGGTGAAAAAAAAAAAAAAAGTAATGTAATTCAATTCTTTCTCTTCTTTGCACTCAAATTCACCATATTTGCAGATAGACTGCTGATGTTAGCAGTTGCTGTTGTGTAGTGAGAACAGATCCATAGACGTGGTTGTTTAGTGCTGAGGACTCACTGTGTTGATTCTCAGGGATGGGACACAAATTTGTGGTTGGAGTGCAGGAGATGTGCTCCTGGAATCCATTGCTTGGTTTCCTTTCACTCAAAAGGAATCCACTTAAAGAAATTGCTCCCTGACATAAACCAAAACATGGCAAGTGGGGATAAATGGAAGATTTGAAGATTTGCCTCATAAACTCACTCTTGATGCAAACAAAAACAGGCATGTAGAAAGACCTGTCCAGAGATCACGGTTAAGAGACCAAGCCTAGAGGCTTTACCTTGAAGTTCCACATGGTTTGAATGTGTGGCAAATGGGTCAGTTATTGGGCTTAGTGAAAGCGCTGTTTAGCTTGGCTGAGCAGCTCTCTTACTCTTTTTTGAAGATAGCTGCTAACCTATTCTTCCACTCTCTCACACTTTCCCAACCTTCCCCTTTTCCAAACTCTCACTAAGCATACACATACACATTTATATTATATATGTGTGTGTGTGCGCGTAGGCAGTCGTGTCGGCTGCCGGGATTTCCTCCCAAACAATACCTGTTGTGCTGGCCACAGCGGTTCTCTTGGTTCCCATGCTCAGAGCAGTCTGAGTTTCCTGCTGGCTCAGCAGCAAGACTTTCAGGGCTTTTTATACTTATTCTTCTCCGGGAGCCAAGCAGAGGAGCACAGTTTGCCTGTGAATAGTGGGCTGGCTGGGCAGGCGGCAGGAAGCTTGCGTACTAAACCGTGTGAACTTTGGGGAGGGGAGGAAGGGGGCCGGGGGCCACTGGCTGGGCTTTGTGAGGCATTTGGTGCAGCCCTCTGCCTTATAAACTCATCATCTCAGCACAGGGGTGCTCGCCTCAAAGAAACAGAAATATCTGTAAACTGGAAGTGGAAAGAAGCTGAAAGGAAGTGGAAAGGAGCTGAAAACGAAGACACATGGGGAGGGCTTGGAGAACAGAGAATAGTGCGAAGGCTTGGAGTTTAATTATTTGTGTGAAGCTTTGTGTGTGGGTTTGCTGCACAGAATGGTGTCACAGCACCTCATGTCGCATTGCTGCCTGCTGCCCCTACAGTGGCCATACCGTCTTCCCTGGGTAGGGGCAGTTTTCTGGATTACCCAGGCAAGATCACAAGCGCAGAAACTGAAAACACACTTCTCTCTTCCCCTCTGCACTCCCTCCTCTACTCCTTTCTGTTGCTGTCAGCAAAAATTAATAAACAAGTGGGTTCCTGTTTGTAAGGACAAGGCATCATGAGGTAGCTATGAAAGAGGGGTTTGAGGAGCAGTGCCGTGAAACATCCCTACTCGCTGGTCGTGGGCGAAGGTGCCTCTGGAGCAGGGCCTCTGGAGCAAGCGTTATGGCTCCAGGTGCAAATGTGCTGGGAGCATCCTTGGAAAAAGGTAAGAGGTGTAAGGAACGAAGGAAGGATGGGCTGAGACCACCTACCCGCCTCCTGCTCATGCCTGCACAAAGACATGAGGAAGAGACTTTGCCTGTGCTTTGAAAAATGAGGTGGCAGAGAATCGCAGGTGCTGGGCAGATGCTTCCTGAGCAAGAGTGACCCAATGTGGGCATGACACTGTGGCACCTGGTGGGCACTGCCCCAGGGGTGGCAGAGGTTGCAGGGCAGGCAGAAGCACCACATGTGTGTGTAGGATGTTTTTAGGGTGATGGCACGATGGATGGACTTTGCAGGGGGTTGAAACGCTCAGGAGAGTGACAGACCAGGAGATGGGTTGCGGCAAGGCATAGTTGGTGATGCTGTGGCATAGTTGGTAATGCTGTAGCATGGTTGGTGATGCTGTAGCATCATTGCAAAGTGATGCCACTTCCCTGATCCAAAACAACAAACCACAGGTTTCCCTCTATTTGGAAGCACCTTCCTCTGAGGGTTTTCCAAGGTAGTCATTACTCCAGGCTCTAAATAACGCACAAATACATAGTAAATCCATGAAGCTGAGGCCCTTGCTCCCCTACCCAGCTCAGTGGCACACTGTGTCTCACTCCTAAGTGAACTGCAGGAAGGCAACGTGTCTGCCTTGCACCTGCATCCACCTGGTGTCCCCCAGGACAAGTAACCTTGCCTGGAGGTCCTCAAGTGCTGGGGCAATGGGCAGATATCTCTGGGTTCCAGAGTGGGCTTGCAGGGAGCCAGTACAAGTCCCCAGTGAGACCAACCTGCCAAGCTCATCTAGATCCTGAACAGTCTCTGTCTAGGCAGCTTGTGGCAGGGTGCAGGCACCTCGGAAAGTAACTGGTACCTTCACAGTGGTCTTCTTATGAAATGCAAAGGCAGGCCCAAATTTGGGGGATTTACAGTCAAATTTGTGCATTTTGTGTTCGTTTCTATTGCTGGCTCAGCAGAAGCTCAGGTTAAATTGCACGGTATTGATGACCTTGGTGCCTCCATCTGTTTTTAAAGCTATCCAACATTTCTTATAAAATCAAGTGTTTAGTTGTCTGTAACTCTTGAAAACTTTAACTGTTTACTGCTTAGTAGTTTTTTTCTGTGCTTGGTATCTGTCTCGGGCTGAATGCATCTGGGAAACTTCAGCAAAAAGTGTTTTCCTTGCCTGCAAGAAAGAGACGAGAGAAACAATTTTTTTTTCTTCATATTCAAACATGTTCTTAAAATGATCTGTTGAGAAACTCTAGCACTTTCTGCCTTTGGAGGAGAGACTTGAAATTTGGCAGATGTCAGGAATGTGCTGTTGGTTGTTCTTCATGGGGGAAAAAAAGTTGAACTAAGAAACCTTAGTAGAAAAAAAAAAGCCTCAGATCTCAGGAACTCAACAGAAATTCTTAAAAGTTAGAAGCTGAATTCTCTGAAGACACTTGCTCAGTGGAGACTTGTTCAAGTCTGGCAGCTAAATCAGAGATGAGAGTACTGCAGGCACATTGCAGCCTCCTGCTGCAGGTGCAGAACAGCAGCTCTTTGAAATTGTTTTTCGACAATTTCAGGGACACTGTGATGTGGAGGGCCAGAGCCTGGAGATGCTCTCAGACACGCTTCTTCACTGATCCTTAGGCCAACACACAGAAAGGCTGATGTTGACCAGGGTGAGGACCTGATGGAGGGAGGGAGCAAGCCATAGGGCAGCGCAAAGGCTGGGGATCCCCTGTCTGTGGAGGGGGATTGACATCAGATATCAAGCTGATGTGAGAGCAGGACCAAGGCAGAAGACAGGCTGAAAGGACCAGGAGATGCAGGAGGAATCAAGGACCATACCTTCCACAGATCCTTGGATTCAGCAGACCCAGGGATTTCTGCTCTGCAGTAGTTGTCTGCTGTCAGCAAATATTTGGGGAAGCCGTTGGCACAGGCTCTGACTCATTCCTGCCTGCTCCCTCAGCAAAGACTGATGGACTATTAGTACTCCCAGTTATTCTGCTTTTCAAGCACGATGGAATTAACAGCTGAGCCAGTCCTGCCGGTGAGTCATGCGGTGGCCGGTATGAAGCCGTGTGATGGGATTCCTGCAGGTTTGTTTCAGTTTGCCGTCTGCAAATCAAGGAAATGACACAACCTCAACATAGACTGGAAGTATGGGAAGTCTGTAGGGTCGAGCACCTGGTGCTTAGAAAATGCATCGTGATTGTGTTGCTTTTAGCTGCAGGATGAAATGTGAATGTAAATATTTTTTTCTCACAGCAACTCTACCTCTTTTAATGCCCAGGGCACAGGGTTCTCAGCAAGTGAGTGGAGGCTGTGCAGGGAAGGGTCTTCGTCCTGCCCTGTTACAGCTGGGCACCACAAGAGGATCCCTGCTCTGCCTTCACACCACAGCAGACTCCAGCCCTCGGTGATGACAGCAGCAGCACGTCTTTCTCTGCTCTGCAAGACCAAAGCAGATGAAGTCCTCAGATAAATGATCTGACAAACTCAAACAAGCCCCCACCGGGCATGTGCAGAGTGGAGTTTTGTGTAACTTCTAACTTGACCACAGGTAGGAAAACTTAGGACCCTTGTGAAGGCACATTCGTTCCCCTTCCCTGGGATGAGTATTGGTGCCAGCCTCTGAAGACAGAGGCATTTAATCTCTCAATTTGAACAGAGCAAGCTAACATATATCTTGCTAATCTTATTCTAGGAGACAGTTGAATTATTTTAGCTAAAAATTACCAAAAGAGTCTGCCTGAGGCAGACATCCAGCACAGAGTATTTGGGCTCCCACAGCTGAGCTTTGGCAAAGCTGTGCACAGCAAAAAGCAGTCATTAATGGAAAGTGTTAAACAACTTTAAATCCTGACAGAGCTCAGGGGGGGAGATGAGAAATTTTGGTTTTGTGGATGGCCCCACCGGAGAAGACGTATGCCTGAAATCCTGCTGCCAAGCATTTGGTTAGCCGACTGCTAAAGGTGATTTCTGACCTGCGTTTGCAATGCAGCATTTGCAGGCTCCAGGGGTGAACTTGCTGTTTTGTGGACTTAGTGGTTACTTCGTGGTTCACTATTCAAATGCTGAGGAGAAATGGTATTTTAGTGATGGTAAAGCAGGAAGGGAAACATATGGGACTTCTCTTTCCCCATGGGAGGAGGAGGCGCAGGGGGACGCTGGCCCCGGCCCCGCTGGCCTGTGGCACGCATGGTGTGTGCAGCAGGTTGACTTGCGGGAAGGTCTCATCATCGCGGCTTTGAGTGGTTCTGGGGACTCCTCCCTGCTCTGCTGGCAGCCTCTGCACCAGCACAGGTTCTGGTAGGGGGTTGAGAGGGCTGCAGGAATTAGTGGTAGGGCACTGATGGCTCTTACTGCCAGTCTGCATTTTCCTTTTCTGCAGGAAGAAGATTTTCCTTTCTTGTCACGTTTCATCTAGAGATGTGTAAACAGCACTCTCTCCTTGATGTTGACACCTTCAAATGATTTTATCTCCCTCTGAGGGATTTATTTACCCAAACTATACTATTTAGTTATTTAATCTTCCCTTTAGTTAGTTGATTGTTCTTCATTACTGAATTATTTCCAATATGCCAACACCTCTTTGGCACAAAAGTGCCTGCAGTTGCTTTCTGTGTTTAGAGGATGGCTCAATCCCACTAGCATGCTGCAGAGAGGACCCATCATCCTTCTGCTCTCTTATCTGATGCTCTTCACCTCTCTGCAGGTCAAAATCAGGCCCTCTTATTTTATAAACCAACGTGTAGTTTGCTACTCACTCTTAGCCCTATGTCAGACCCGTTTCAGAGCTGCTGCAGATTATTTTTCCAAATACATTTCCTTGCATTGCCCATATCCCAGGCAGGAGCTTTCAGATGGTGCTTTTCTTCCCACTACCCTGCCTCAGAAACATTTATATTTTGAGCTTGAAATCATAACGAGAAACTGAAGCTTGTGTGCACTCTTTCTCATTACTAAATCCAAAATAATCCTAAAAAAAAAAAGCTTTGTGGGTTTTGTGATTCTCCAGCCTGGAAACCATTCCCTCACACTCACAGTGTCACTGTGTGCTCCCTGGGGACCGGGCAGGCAGACAGGTGCAGTTTGGTTACATGGTACATGGAAAGGAAGGGGCACTAAAATGGTGAGCAAGGCTCTCCTGGAGAAGGAAGGGCCAGAGCTGTCTCAGCCCAGCCCTCAGTTATCCTGGGCACTAAAGTATTCTGCTGAAACTCAAGCAGAGGTTTTAAGACCTGATATTTTGGACAAGTAAAAGCTTTGGAATGATACATGCCCTTTGTATGTGCAGGCAACACTTTGTTTTTACATTCAAAGTTCACTAGGACATGAAAGGAGACAATTTCAGCCCAGTCTGCAAATGACACCTAAGCCCAGCCTATGAAACATGCACTACCTGAAGAGCATTTACTAGGATGTCTATGCAGATTTCATTTTTCCCAAGAAACCTTTTTGACAATTTCTTCCCTGCAGGCATTAGAGGTGGAAACAGGATAGGTTTTGGACCTAGCCTCACAATCAGGGAAAAGAGAGAGGCAAAGGGGTTTGTCCGGGTAGCTCCCCATAACTACTGCGTTAAACTGGCAGTGAACTGGAAGTTTCTCCAAAGCTGTGGAAGCCAAATGTTCCACCCTCTTTGCCTGTGGCTGCTGGGTTAATTTTTCTCCTTTTGAGGTCTCAGCCCTTCAAAGCTTTGTTTTGTATGGGTGAATAAAAACTAGCTACAGCCTATGGGGAGAGCTGGAAACTATTTGGTGCAGAAAGATCCCAGGACTCTAAGAATGAATGCTGACTTCTTTTTAACTGAAAATAATATATATATTTAAAGAGCAGAACATGCAAATACATTCATAATGGCCGCTATCAGGAGCTGCTGGCAGTTTCTCTGAGCAGAAAAGTCCTTGTCTTGGAGATTTCTGCTACCCCTCAGGCTTCTGTCCATTTCTGTGTTGTTACTTCCAGTGTTTAAGCCCCATTAAGTTTAAGTGCATAAATTTTCTTTGGCTATTCAACCCCAGCCACTTTTGGGAAGGAATTGGCCAGAATCCCTGAACCTGAAATAATCAAATGTCTGTCTTTCCATTAAAAAGGCTGCCATTTAGCTGACAAGCAGTGAAAAATGGAATAGGTAGCTCAGTACAAGCATCCTCTGAGAAACCTGTTGTTGCAAAACCAGGCAAGTGGCTCGTGCATAAGCAGATAAGACGCCTTTACCAACACCCAGGTTGGATGTTCCATGGCATGTCAGTATATTTGGTTTCATAACACATTACTTTTATTATCAGCCTCTTGGTTTCTAATGCTCTCCGGCCACAACTTGTAACCTTCACAGGCTCATCCAAGGAGCATGGCCTTTCAGATGTGCCTTTTGCAAGTATTTATTGTGCTCCAGAAGAGGATGTCTTTGTTTCAGGACTGTTCTATGCATGAGAAATAATAATCAAAATGGAGGTGGTGGCCAGCACAAAGAACCAACCAAAGTAATTTTAATGAATTTCTTTCCATACCTGCCAATCCACCCTCCCCTCCAGGAAAAACAACTTAGAAGAATAAAGCATATGGCACAGAAGATGGAGCACTGATGCCAAGTTTGTCTCTGCCTTAGCAGAACTCGCTGCAAAATGCTGAATCTGCAGATCTTCTCCTGGAACATGCTCTTCTACAGAAAGGAGAAGACACGTTCCCACTGCCTTTTCAGCTGGGCTTGTATGCTCTCACTGTTCAAATCCTCAATGAGTAGGTCATCACTGAGTGGACACACAGTGCTATGTTCAGGCTGGCTGCCAGGGATAGCTGTGCATGTGGCAGCAGCAAAGAACATCCTTTCATGAAGCGGGCTAAATACTTCAGAAAGATCTGAAGGACACACTAACCTGCCTTCTGCGTGCATGTGGGCTAAATAGCTGTGAGGACTGCTGTTTCAGCAAGCAGGTATGCCTGCTACTGTGTGGTTAGAGACACCCTGTTCCTGGCCATGGTTTGTTATCCAGTTACTGGGAATATTTGAAGATACGACTGTATTTGAACTGTCCAGAAGTGAGGTGTTCAGTGTAGGTCTTTCCATCATGATTTGCTCTACAGTGAGCAGAGACACAGCCACCCCCACAGGTTATTTATCCTAAAATAGGTGTGGAGTGCCGTGAGAGGGTGCCTGTCTCTCTCCAGAAGCTCAGAGAAAACCCTCAATGCCAATTCAGCCCTTACAGGTCTGTCTGCTCCCAACTCAGCCCCATCAAGCGAGGTTCTAGGAGGACGGACATGTTGCTGGTGAGTCCTGATGTGGCACATAGGACTTCACTATTGACCTGCACAGCTCTTTTCTGAAGGATGTAGGATGCTGGAGGCATTTTAGGTGCCTCTGAGCAGTGTGCTACTCCATGGTTGGATGACAGATCAAGAAGACGCTTGATTGTCTAAATTTAGGAGTTAGGCGTCTAAGGCCTTTATTGGACCTATCTCTGCAGGGACTGAAACTGAGCAGACATATCAAAGGAAGAAATCCCCTGCTGAGTTACTGTAATCTTCAAGGCAGCTATGGAAATGTTGGTGTTGTGTACTCTTACAGATGTGTTTCTTCTATAGGTGCTCTCAGACCTGAGAGATGAGGCTGTGGGAGGCACCATGGGGTTGGGTGAGGGGTGCTGCTCTCCCAGGACCTCTTGCACTGCTTTGGCTTGGAGATGTTTCATAAGGTGGATGGTGAAGTCCCCACCTCTCAACCCATGTGTGAGGAAAGCCTCCCACTGCACGTAAGCGATACCTCTCTTTCCAGAAAGTAGAAGATACCAGGCAGTGTAATGAGATTAATGGGCTGGGGAGATACTTTGTTTAAATGAATGGTGGGAGAAGCAGGGGGAGGCTTGATTTTTCACATGGTTAATGTTCCCAATCCTCTTTTCAGTGCTCTCATGGCAACCTGTATACTTTGCAGTTCAAAGTCACATGAATCTCTGCTCAGCAGAAATGTAAATGTTTTGATAAAACTGTTCTTAACAAGTTTGATTCAGTTAATCAGCTTGATTAACTGCAGAGCTTTATGGTCTTTAATTGGGAAGGATTTACTATAAATTACCATTTTTTTGTGACTTTGTGAAGAATGCGGTGGTGTGCAGGATCCTGCTGCCTTTGTGGCGGTGTGGGAGGTGCCTGTCTCTGGCACCCAGCTGTTCTCCTGCAGCTTCACATGTTTCAGAGCCCTGGAGAGCTTCAGGTGCTGAGCCATCCTGTGAGACCAAGCAAATGCTGGGCAAGGGGCAAGTTGGAAATTCAACTGGAAGTGTCTCGATAAACCCTATTTCTTTTCTCTTGTGTTTGCATCTCCTAGATGATTAATCTCCCCTTCCAGTAAAAATGCAGTGTGCTGCTTCTTCTGACAAGTCCCACAAGAAAAGAAGCATGGTCTTCCACAGCAGCCCTTGTTTTGGTTCATAACCAGCCTCAGCCTGCACTGGGTTTTCAAAGGCTGGCTGAACAAAATCCCCAAGTTTACCAAGAGAAAGAGGAAAAAAGGGATGATCAGAAAATCTCAGCTTGGGTACCCGTCACAACTGGTCTTTCCTCTCTTCCATGTACCGTGGCAGACTGACAGGCTGTAAATACATCCAGCTGGAAAGAAGATAATTTTGTTTCACTCCAGCCTCATTTTTCAAAGCTGAATGTCCAGTCCGATAGGTGTGTGAAACCTCCGAGGCCCTGGAGGCTTCATGCAGCAACGTTTGGGTTTTTTTTTTTTAATAGGCAGTTTATTGTCCACATGACATTTTTTCTGTGCCTTTTGGTCAATATCCCAGACTACAGAAACCGAGGAGAGGTTGAAAGCAAATGAACGCTCCCCTTAAATTTAGTCTGCCCAAAGCACCAGAGCAACTGGATCATCGTGATGGTCTCTGCACTGGTGGGTTTGCTCTTTGCTTGGCCAGCGCTGCTCTCCCGCTGTGGTGCCGTGCTGCGGAGCCGCTGCTCGGTGTGTCTCGAGGGGTCTTGTCATCAAAATGCACAGGCTGAGCAACATGTTTTCGCAGCTCTCTTCCGACAGCTTTGCACTTTTACTCCCGCCTGACTCTGAAGTGGAATTGCCCCTGAGAAAATGGTGTATTTCATAAGAAAGGAATGTTTTTCATCCTTTCCCAGCACTTTCACGGTCCTTCTGCGTGTACTGCTCTCACAGGCCAGCATGATGCAGGAGGAGACGTTTCTAACAACAAACAACTTGGTTCCTCTTTCACATTTGCCATTTCTACGCATTACGAAATGCTCTTGGCCACTCACCAAAAGTTAAGAATTTATGCTTTTNTTTAAAATTTTTTTTTTTTTTTTTTTTTTTTTTTTTTTTTTTTTACACAGATTAAACATTTGCACATCATATCCTGTATGAGCAGTTGTTTAAATGGATGCACTGCCAAAGAGGGCACTTGGGTTTAAGTGGCTGATCCTTTGTGACTGCAACAGCTTTTAATGAAAGGTTAGATCTCTGCAAAGCAAAATAGTTCTTTATCCAGCTTTGGCTTTTGAAAGAAACACTGGAAATGTTTTTTGGATTGGATGTGAAATGTTGTGTAAATTCCGTGATACCAAGGTGGAAAATCTGTCCTTTCCTTATTAATAGACTGAAGAGCAAAACAGGATGAGATTAAAGCCTAATTGGTTTTATACACTATGAATTCATCAGAATTTCACATCCCCAGTAAGGGGAATATTTAAAAACAAAATAAATATGTAAAAATAAATTAAATATGAAACAAAAAAAAATATTTGTGTGTTCGGTGTTTTAACTTTTCCTTTCAGCTCCTCTCCTCTGAAGTTGGTTGCATTTTGGGGCTGTTCATCCTGATCCCTGGAGGGCTCTGGCAGGAGCAGACAAGGGCAGGAGATCTCCGAATGACTCTTCACAAAGGCAGAGATCCAGAACTATCCTTCAAAATGATTTCAGTTCATGCTGCAGCCGCTGTGGCATGTGTTTGAAGCTGCGGAGGCCACAGCTTGGTGCAGTCAGAGGAAACAGCGAAAAGCTTCAGCAGTGTTCAGGACGCAACATGGTTTTGGTGGCTTGGAAAAAGAAAGTCTTATCACTGGTTTCTTGATCCAAGGAGAAAGTAGCTATGTGTTGCTGATTACCTCCTGGGAGAAGTGGCATATGACCAACAACTTTTAAATTGCTCTTTCATTGTGCTGTGTGAACTGCACATGGGGACTGGAGCTGCACCAGGGGCTGTTGCATCACAGATCATGCTTCCAGCAGAGCTTTGCAGAAAAAAAAAATGAAAGTAAACCATCTTATTTTCAGCCTGAACAGTGAGCAAGTTCTCAGTATCTAAATGAGAGCCCTTAAAGTAAGCTCCAGGTGTTGCAGGAAGTGGTGGAGTTGACTCAGTAAATGTCACACTTCCCTCCAAGTCAGTTCTGAAGTGGTGTCCAAAAATAACATTTCATGGGCATCTGGCTGTTTGAGATGGCCCTGCTTTTTCATGCAACTCAAAACTAGTGCTACCTGGTACCTTCCTGGTTTTACACCATCTTTTTTTGTCACAAGTGTTTGCCTTTATCTTCCTGTCTTTGTTCTTCCCTATAAAGCCAAAGATATGATAAGTCAAGTCCTGTAGGACTCTAAAAACAAGCATTAACCCCTTTCATCCTCATTGCATTGCTTTGATGCATTTTCTTAAGTATTTATGCCCCTTTACTGACCAGTATTTCCTCCACTGTTTCAGTCCAACATGTTTTTTTTTTGCAATTACCCAATTCAAGCATTGATGAGGGTGATCAAACAGCTGCCAGCTTCAAGCAGGCAGAGAGTGGTGCAATTGAAAAGAAAAACCTTTCATGTCTAACTGCGTGGACTTTCATGTGCCAGTATGTCTTACATGGAGGCAGTGGAAGAGGGTAACCAAACCCCACAGCATTTGAGACGGGCTTGAGGGCAGCCACCTGCTTAAGGGGTAAGCCAGTGGCTGGTGACTGTCATGCCAGGCTCTTGTCATTACAGGTCTCCATGTGTTCATAGATGTGCTGGTGGGGAGATGCTTCATGCTCAGCCTGTGGCTTGGTGGTGTGTGAACTTTGGCAGCAATACCAGTGTGGGATCTTGTTAATCCATGGCCCAAAGGTTGACCCTTTCCCTGGGGGAAAAGTGAAGCATCTTAATCCACAGCAGGGTGAGTCAGCAGTAGTAGGAATTCCTGGTTCCTTACGGGTTACACTGGAGACTGAGAAATCCCAGGAAGAAAGGGGAAGGGAGGTTGGACTATAAAGAAACCCGAAGGGTTGTGTTAGGGTAGAAAAGAAAGTGTGGGCATGTCATCCCAAATCCTCTCTCCCTGAATGCAGACTTAGGAAACTTGGTGACACACGGATGGGGCCACAGACAGAGAATCACCAGCTTCAGTGCATGGGCATTGCAGGCTGCGGGTGCCAGGAGGACAG
Source organism: Thinocorus orbignyianus (assembly GCA_013400375.1). Lineage (NCBI taxonomy): Eukaryota > Metazoa > Chordata > Aves > Ciconiiformes > Thinocoridae > Thinocorus > Thinocorus orbignyianus. The sequence continues at coordinate 1,411,350 of VXBW01008502.1, forward strand.
AAGCACCAGGATCATTGTTATCCTTCACGGACAAGTCTGGTAAACTTCTGTAACCACTGCCTAGGTTAGATTTTGTAGACTAGCACTTCTGTTTTTATCTGAGCCTCATCTGAGAATGATTTTAAGGCAATTGTCTAACCACAGGGTGTCTGCTTTTGCAGCTGCAGCAATTCTTTACACCAGGTACTGGTACCTCCCAACTTAATCCTAATGCACTGCTATAAGGAGGGATCTCAACCCCAAAGCACCTCAACCCTGAAGGAGTTGTCTTGCAGCAGTGACTTTGGTGCTGAGTCTGAGTCCTGAAGGACTTTGGCCACGTTCCACCAGCTGCCCTGGCTGGTGGAGATGGACAACGCTCCTGGAGGTTTCCCGTGGCTGCTGTGCCAGGAGGAGAGCTCCGTGGAGGTTCAGCTGGGTGGGCAGGTTGCCTTCCCACATCCCTGGGTGGCAAGCAGCAAACTGCATCTCTTCTCACGCCGGCAGCGAAATCATCCCAGAGCCCCTTGCCTTAGCATGAACCGTCACCTCCTGCTTTCACAATGACGAGGTTTCATATCCTTCTTACAGCAGCTCTTTTCTGGAGCTGCCTGGGCTGCGGGCCAGCCCGCCCAACTGCCTTCTACTGGTGGAGGCTGGGGCTCAGCTGCATGCCCCTCTCTCACTGCCTCCACAGCCGTGGCTGGGCCTTCACATAGCTGTGGGGAGAGTGCTTGGTTTTGAGGAGCACCTCCCTCCTCCATCATTGCAGTCTGCAGGACCAATATGGGCTGGGAATGGAGATGGGTGTGGGATGGCAGGGAAGTCCCTGTCCTGTCCTGCTGGGTATCAGCATGCCCAGGCAGGAACCATCCCTCTATGTCCATCCTCTTCTGCAGCACTGGCAAGCATGTTGTCCTAAACGCGTTCTGTCCCCTTCTCAGGCAGTGCCTTCTGTGCTTGTGCCTGGATCCACCCGGGCTGCTCAGAGAAGTCAGTCAGTACACGGCAAACAGTGGTGCTGGGGCTCTTCCACCTCTGTGCCCAGGGTAGATGGATGGGCTGGGAGTGCCTGTGTTACTGGCTCAGGTAAGTTGGGGGTGCCCTTTGGAGCAAAGCCCCTGGTTGCTGCCACACACTGCACTTCTGTTCACCTTGTGGGGTGGCCTTGGAGTGCAAGGCAGGTGCTTTGAGAAGGAGACTAAACTGGAAGATGCTCTCCAGGAGCACCCCATCCACTTCCTGGCTCAGGCCATAGGGCCAGACTGCAGCCAGTCTGACGTAACCTCCCCCTAAAATGTGTGTTACACAGATGTTATACCCTCAGCCCCAAGTTCTTTGCCGTACAGATGTGCTCCTACTGGGCTGCATGACTTGCTTTTGTGGCTGCAGCCCTTGTGACTTCTTCTGCGGTAAGTGAGCAAACCTGAGCTTTCTTGGTAGTGGTCATGGTCCAGCCATCTGAGACGTTTATGGTACACACTGTGGTACCAACCAACTTTGACACACCAAAGTGTGGACTGCAGCAGATCAGCATAAACCCACAGTGCATGAGCAAGGCAGATAGGTGGGATGAGAACCACCACAGTTGTCCTAAAGTGAGTCTTTGGTGTCTTTGTCTTCAGTTCTCTGCTCCAAACATGCGGAGCTCACAGCATTTCTCAACCTGGCAGGGGTGGATTCGGGGTCAGAGACATCTTGCAGTCCTTGAAAGACCCAGGAACACACCAGTGAGAGGCACTGCAGAAGCACTTGGGTGGCAGCACCTTCTCAACCATGTTCCTGTGCTGTGCCTGCTGTCCCCAGATGGGATGCAGAAGTTTGGGAGGGCAGGCACAGAGGCAAAGGGATTGATTTTGTTTCTGAACACTTGTACATCACAGGCAGTGAAGTTCTTGTCTACAGGTCATTTTGACCCCATAAGTACAGCAAATGGGGGCTGTTTTCCTTCTCAGATATACTGAGGGGATTTTGTGTGTGTATGTCCCCATTATGCATGGCATTTCTCAAAAGACAGAGCAAGCTTTCAGGGCTTCTGTTGTTCTGCTTAAAAAATTCCTGCCTTTTTGTTGACTTAGATGAAGGAACCCTTCAGAGAATGATGTCACCTGCACCTCAAATACTTAGAAGTTTTTGATCGTGAGTTTTGGATGGCTTCAGGGTCAAGGTGGCTGATTTACAAAGCGTATACACCTGCTCTTCAAAACTTGTAAAATATGGAAGCAACTTGCATATGGTTGGGAGAAGTGCTCACATGCTGGAAGTTTTGGTTTTGTTTTTTTTCCTGTGTGTTTACAGCTTCTGAGTATCCCTGGGGCTTTTTACTGTTTCTTTCAAGCAGACCCAAACGGCTTATGAGAAGCTCAAGGCTTTGGCCCTTTGAGTGCAGGAGCAGGTAGCTCCAAGAAGTGGTCAGGTCTAAAAGCAGCTTCTTGTGCGGACCCTTCTCCGTTTTCTCCGGGAATGAGCCTGCACAGAGCACGCTGCCTGTCCCTGTGATCCCACCCAGGACCACAGCCGTATGATCTCCAAACTGTTGCATTAACAGGGTCGCATTTGTACCATTTCCAAGCAGTGACGGCAGCAGTTGTCACAGGAAGACGATGGCCAAGCCTGCAGGTCTGGTGGCCCCTGAGCGGCAGGGGCAGGCTGTGCCTCCCTGACCTTTACAGCAGGCTCAGCCCCGCTGCGAGGGGGGCACAGCCCCCACATCCAGGCAGATTGCTCTGAAAAGGTCAAAGCGGTACAGCTGGGTGGTGCTGGCAAGGGAATGGCGGAGGGGGATTTCTTCCTCATTCCTGGGACAGCAGCTGTGGGGTGCGGGGCTCACCCTGGCTCCCAGCGCTCGCTGTGGGGGTGCCACCTTCCCTGCTGGTGGCCTCTGTGGGTCTGAAGGGCCACCCTGGCAGGCTGTGTGGCTCGCTTGGGGTCTGTCAGCCAGAGTTTCTCTCCAGGGCAGAAGGATATTGCAGGGGATGATTCAGAGCCACTTTCAGAGCAGCAGATTTCTCATGGGGAAGTGCGAACAGCCCCTCAGTGGGCAAGCGGGTGGGAGCAGGGGTGGGGGGCAAGATGGGACCTTGGCTGGCATGGCAGAATGAGTGGAAAACCACACTGGACCACCAGTTAGGCTGGTGCTCAGCATGATGTATGGAAGGTGCCATGGGAAGCATTGTGGGGCTGGTTCTCCTTGTGTTGGTTCAGGGTTTACACCAATTCCCCCCAAAATCATGGAGCCCTTGGATGCACCCCTGGGTGCCTGTGAAGCATCCCCAAGCATTTTTGCTGGGCGTGAGCAGAGCTGTAGGCTCAGGGTGATACGGCTTTGCCTGCTGCCCTGTTTACAGGTACCATGCTGTTTAGCAGGACTTTGCGTAATTTCTTGAAGGGAAGGATTTGGCAAGACGGAAAAGAGGAAATGCAAATGTTTTCCTTTATTTTTATAAGCCACAGCCTTACGAAGTCACCATTCATTTTAGCAGCTGAGGCAGCTGCACACAGCAGATTCAGCGACCGGACACTGCGGTCCGGTGGTGTATGTAGTCGATGCAAAGCTTGGAAAATAATAAACACAAACTTCCCCGATCGGGGCACGTCCGTTATTGCGTGCATGCTGTAATTCAGGAACTAGCAGATGTCTGAGCTTGATGCCCAGCCTGACAGAGACACAAGAAGGGAACTGGTTCAGGGTTTGTGCACAGCTGCGCCGGTCAGATGACTCTGTCAGCTGAACCAGCCCCCAAACCAGCCCTGATTTATCTTAGCAGGGACTCTGACCTTTGTTTGGTCACAAAAATACCATCTTGGAAAGTTCTCTGAAGGCTTTATAAAGAAGGAGACTGGTGGTAATAATAGTCCCTGCAAAGGACCCTTTGCCTGCCGGTTGAGATGTGCAGCCCTCTCCCTTGGCATGCCTCTTGCTGCTGTTGGCCAGAAGCAATCACAAAAGATGTTTTCAAAGGACCTGCCTCACGGGAAGGTTAACATTTTGACTTGCATTTGCCCATGGGTGGTGGGGTATTGCTTTGCCTGGTGTTCTTATTCCTACCTTTGGACAAGTGGCGCACACCTGCCTGTGGTGTGGGTGGCTCAGACCCACAACCAGCCCAGAGTCTGGTGGCTGGGGTGACAGGAGTTGGCAACTGCTGTCAGATCCTGTGCCACAAAACCAGTATATGCAGGCAACCTCAGCCCAAACTGAGCAAGCCTGGCTGTTTCTCATCGTCAGGGCCTTCTTGCTTGGGAATTAAAACCTGGGCTCAAGCTCTGCTCTCACATGGTAGTGTGGCCAAAGGCTGCCTGAAGCCAGCTCGGCAGATCGGTGTGGCCAGGACTCAACCACATCTCCAAACATAGCTGCAAAAGAGAACTGGAGAAGCCTGTAGGTTTCCTTTCAACCTCATCTGCCGTGGCCGGGCACGGCATGCTGCAGACCGTTGTGGCCACCGCTGAGTTGTTAAAATGCTCAGTGGGAGAGCCTGAAGCTGTGTAGACAGGGCACTGGGGTGCCTTTCCTACACTTCGGTGAGCATGTGGAAGAGAGTTGCACCTCTTGGGTGTGAAAATAGGAGTTTTCTTTTAAATGAAAGTGCTGCTTAGCAGTTACATATTCACCAACGCTCCTTTTCTTTCAAAGTCCAGAGGGTAATTGTCTTTGCCTACTGTGCAAAGTGATAGGGACTTTCCATTTGCAGAAAGAAGGGAGCATAGGTTGGTGGCTAAAGCTCAGGAGTGGCAACTTGGAGATATGAGCTTCATTAACCCACAGGCACTGCCACACTAGGTCATAATTATGAATAGCTATTAATTCCTTCCAGCTTTTTTCTCCAAAACATAGTGGTGAAGGTTACGAATTAATCCTGAAAGAGACTGTTGTCAAAGGGACCTCAGCAGGTGACTCTGAAGAAGACGCTAATGTTGTTCAACACTTACCTGTAAAAATCTGTGACTCCTTCCCCAAAGGTGGGTGCACGAGGAGGAGTGAGCAGTGTTTGCAGTAAAGCCCAGTCTGTAGCTGTGGCCCCAGGGGAATCGTAGCTAGTCCTGCCAAATACAACTGGGATCAAGACCTTTTCCTCAACCTTTATAGCAGCATGTCAAATTTCATAGCTTAACTTTAAACAAGCAGCACAAAATGCCCCTCAGAACAGCAGGCAGGATGCCACCAGCTTGCATGGGTGACCATAAGGAGCTCAGGGGATCAGGATATGGGAGGACAAGAGGAATGTGCCAAAGTCAGTGATCACATAATTTGTTTGCAGTGAGTCATGTTCTTCTACTTTCACACATTCCCCTCAACTTCCTTGCAAAACAGTGCACTGTGTGCCTTTGTGGTGTTTTGTGAAACAACTGTGTGTCTCAGCTTTCCTGGACAGTCCTCTTTTCCCTTCTCCTGTTCTGGTGATCCTGCAGCATGATAACATCTGCAGTATCATTTCATTAACACATCTAATTTTTAATGCTTCAGTGATATTTCCTTAAGTCTTGTGGCCACGCTAAGGAAAAAATTGCTCCTTTTACCAAGTGGAGCCTAATGGAAAGAGTGTTTCCTGAAAGGAACAAAAGTTTGGGAAGAGGGGAAAAGTCAAATGAGTGCAAGCACCGATCAAAGCTGTTCTCTTGCTCAAAACAAGTACTAAGAAAACTTGCTCAGTGGGTCATGATGAGCTCATTCAGTCCACTCGATTACTGGAAAAATCTTCCACTTTGAGAAGTATGCATGTGTCTGTGTTGAGTCAGAACCTGGCACAGCAGATTCGGTACACATTTTTGTTATAAAAAAAAGTCCCCTTTGTCTTTTGCAACCCTAAAAAAATTCTAGCCCAAACAGTTTCTATGTTTTGTGTTTTTTACACAGAAAATGCGGGCCCTGCAATGTTATGTTTTGCCTGGAGGGAGGTATCTTCAGGCCTAGGGTGGGTCCTACCTGCAACACTTCAGTGCTGTGCATCCTTTTATTTGTTGTCCAATTTGTTGTCCTCTTATTTAGTATATGACGTATGAAAAGGTTGCAAGTGCACACCTGCACGTGCTCATAAGCAGAAATCGCACTTTGAAAAGTTTGCGTAGCAAAATTTTTCTGCTGAACTTGTTGGCATATTTTCAGCGCGAAGCTGGCAGCTGTTGTATAATGCCTCCAGCCTACAGGATGGGGGCCTCAAAGAAAATGGTGTTTGGTGTGACTGAGAAAACACAGTCACAGACACCAACCACAGAGCTATCCTGAGATGGGCACAGCAGTTGTGGGGAGGGGTCGTGGTCAACTATGCTATTTCTAGCAAAATCTGAGATGAGGATGCGTTCTTCACCACAGGAAGAGCATTGCCTTAGTCAGAATGGTTAATCATGCAACGCAAAGAGGAATACATACTGTAAGTCCTCACGATTTCTCTTTCCAACAGCTTTTTTCCTCCTCTGAAATGACTTGCGTATATTTTGGTGCTGCTCACTGACAATATGGTAGCATCTGCGCACTGGCTTTGTCGATGGGAAGCTGGAGGTTCTCTGAGTGGTATAAGCTGTGCTTCTGTCACAGAGTTAACCTCCATGTGCCTCTTTTCGGGAGGCAGGCAGGCAGAGAGAAAGAGAGGAAAAAAAAAAAAAAAGTCCTGCTGACGTCAATGAAGACCACACTGTACTGGATAATATTACTGTGTACCTCCACCGCCCACTCCCTTTAATTTACTAGAAACCAAGCAAGCTGTTTTGAAACCCATCACTTCCAGCATGTTTGCACTGTTCTCCCTCGACCAAAGGCTATTAATTGCCGGGAGCTTGAAAGCTACCTGATTCCTTGTTCAAAGCACCGAGACAGAGGGGATTTCCATGAGTAATAATTTCAGTCTGTGCCTGTGCAGCACACCGTAGGCTAGAGTAAATTGATCCAGCTGCTTGCAAGACTAGATGGAAAAGTGCCCGGGGGGGGCCGGGAGCACATCACCAGATGGAGCTGGATGCTGTTGTCATCACGTGGGACTCCCCAGCTGCTGGGCATGCTCGGGCTCGACTTCCACCATGAGCAGAGAGTGCTCAGCCTTCCTGTCTGCGCTGACTTGCAATGCCAGGCAAATTCGCCAGCACATGTTGCAACGTTTTCTCTTGTAATAAAAAGGATAATTTTAGATTATCCAGAACTATCGTCTTTTTTGTTTTGTTTTGTTTTGTTTTCTTTTTCCTCTCTCTCTTTTTCTCCCTGCTCAATATCCATGCCACACTGACCCCAGTATTTCGTGCCTGTGTTTTGCTCAGCAGCAATCTTCTCTGTGACAGAAACTATAAAAGCTGAGAAGCCAGCTACCTCTACAAATAATAAAAATTGGCAGGATTAACCTGTAACCTGAGGCGACGAACATACAGATTCCACTAGCCAGATGGCAGAGTTCAAAGATCCACTTGCTTCCTGGCGAAGGTTGCACAAGTTAATTTTTATCCTTGTTAAAAAGAAATAAGAAGTGAAAACATAGCAATAAAATGTGCACTGCTTGCTATCTCTGGTTTTAATCACATTTATTTTATTCCTTTGTGTTTTGTTATTAGAGATGTTAGGAAAATACATTCTTTCTCTCTTCTGGAGATATTTAAATACTCCTTAGGCTTTTTGTTATTTTGCAGGGGTGTTTGTGTGACCAATTCAATTTAGTCTGTTGGAAGAAGAGCACTATACAGGAGGAACTAATTAACATAGCAGGAATGCAATTCCCTTATTTATTTTTTTTTAATTAACAATTCAATTAGAGTTGCAGGGGAAAGAGATGGCGCCCTGAATTTGTTGGCCACTTCCTTGGGGGAGAGCCTGGGGCTGGCAGCGTGACAGCGGCCGCCCAGTGTTCTCAGAGGGTCTAGGGGCTACTGGAGCCTGAGCTCTCTGGCAAGTTCCCAGAGGGAGAGATCCCCATTGCCAATGAGATGCAAAGCCATTAATGGAGTTTCCATACAGTTGGTGGGGCAGGGGCGGTGGGGAAAGGCATCCCCCGACTTCTGGGGATAAGAATTAGGGCACAGAGAAAGTAATTTTACAGAGAGGGACACTGGAGCAGGCAAGGGGGATGTGGTTTATTCAGGGAGCGGTGGGAACAGCAGCGATGTCCCATGGCATTGTCTGGGCACCAGGCTCCTGTGACAGGGCTGGCCCCCGAGTGCTTCTGACAAACAACAAATCTCTTCACCTTACCTATCAGGCTCCTCTCACAAAATCAGCATGCACAGACAGTGTTGCAGCACGGGGACCTTACTATACCCCTACTGATCAAATCAGTGGTAGTAAATTTACTGGAGAGGGCGGATCGGGGTATATTAACCAGAGATCAGCTCTCGGTTCTTCTTTCCCTGGGGTTGACCATGCGACTTTCTTCACAAGCTGAGCGTTAGCCGTGAGAAGAAAGGCTGCAAAGTGTGAGGTGCAGATAAGTGCCCAGGCGCCTGGCTATCGTGCGGCTGTCATGAAATGTACACAAAGGTAAAACAGCTCAGCCAGCAGATTGCAGAAGCAGGAGTGGAAGAATAAAGTTCACGGGTTGTTTTTGTGACGGTTTGTCCTCCCTTGCTGGCCGGGCCATTAATGAAAACAGAAGTGGAGCTGCTGGCAGGGTTTCGGAGCAGGCTGCAGGTACCCTTCAGGAGAGCAGCACTGGGAGTTCCAGGCAGGGAGTTTATGATTAATTTTGCAGGCATGTATTGTGCAACGCGAGATGGCCACCAGCCAGCTCAGAAGTTAAGCCAGAAGATGACTGTCAAATGAAACTGTTACGTTTGGCAGATCTTTCCAAAGCTGCTGTGCAAAACAGGCATACTGATGCGGATTTCTGGATTTTCCAGACGCTCTGCACGGCATATTCTTGTATGGCAGTCTTCTTCATTTTCCCCTTTCCAGCAGAAGAATTAGGTTTGATTTGAAGGCTGCATGGATTTCAGGTCAGGTTTTGTACTACAGGCAGCCCTTTCCTTGCCTTGCGTTTACCAGCAAACCTCTTCTTCTGGTAATTCCTCCTTCAACGGTCTTACAAGGAACCACCTCTACTTCACTTGGCTTTCTGAAAACAAAACTACATTTTCTTTAAAAAGCCTTTTTAGCCCAGATGAAGGTGAGCAGGAGATGAAAAGGCTGGTGGTGCGAAACGGGCCCTGCCCATGCAAGCAGATTGCGATAGAAATTTCCCTCTTGTGTGGCTTACCTCAAGCTAAGGTCACTCAGTTAACTCTGTTTGGACACCGTCTGGCATGAATACTTCAACGATAAAGCTTAATGTGTAACCGAGGGCTTTTTTTCCTTCTGTGTCAGCAGTTGGCAAGAAGATACTGTAAATAAGGCTCCCTGTGAGTAAAGAGATATGTGTGGAGAGGGGAAGGGAGCACCGCAGTAAGCAGTTTTGAAATGCATGCCAGCGTTGCTTCAAGTGATAAGGTTATTTGAGTAACCTGCAAACCATACGGATGCACAGGTTTCAAAAACAGGAAAGCGTCTTGTTTAAAAACCTTCTGAGGCAACGCGAGGGCTTAGAAAAGAAACTGTCTCTGCGGTTAAGTGATTGTACTTCCTTATTGATATTGGGACCGAGGCGGTGCAAGGGCTGCCGGGACGGCTGCTATCACCGTCGTTGCGCCTGGCCGAGGGGCTTTCTGCAGGGACGGGACATCTCAAAGTTTCCCTTTTCGTTTCCTCTTTGGGCGAGTCGGGAGGGTTGGTTTTCTTTCTTTTTTTTTTTTTCTCACTCTCTTTTTCAGTAATGTAGTTAATAAATAAATAAATAGTCCAAGCAGGCTGACATCCTCAGAGGAGGCTCTGGTTTTGACCTCCCTCCATCCCCAGCTTCCTGCCATGGCTGTGCCGGATGCCTGGCTCCTGGTGCCACCAGCCTAGACCCGAACTGCCTTTGGGAGAGTGGGAGGGCAGGGCGCAATCCTTTTCCGAGGGGCTTAAATGTGGACATACAGAATGTGCCTCATGGCTACATTTCTTCACAGATATGCATACTTGCATACTTTAGCCTTTGTTGTGAATGAAGAAAATCAGTCCCCGAGATCTGAAGTTAAGTTTCCACAGGAGAGAGAACTGCATATGCCTGGGTGCACGTGGCTGTTGGGGTGCACGTGCCTTGCTGAGCACGGTGTGACCCCCGCTCGTGTTGGCAGCATGCTTCTCGGGGATTTACAGAGCCAGTACCTAGAAAATGCAAATCTTTCTTACCTGAAATGATGTAGCTGACACAGTTCCAACACACTCTGTTATTGTTTGTTCATCAGGGGGCAAAGCACAAAGCTGGGAGCAGAGGCTGTACTCATTCCTGTTGGGTTTGGGTACATCTGTTCTTTGAACACTTGGGGTCGGGCAGGGACCCAAGCAGGTCCTTCCCAAAGGGATGGCTCTTCTCTTTGTGGAAGCAGAGGGGAAATTTCAGCCCCACACTGGCTTCTCCCTGTGTGCCTTATCTTCCAGGATGTCCACCTCAGCTGGTCTCATCGGTGGCAGCTGTGGTGCAGGCCACAGCTGAGTTACAGCAGGGGTAGCTTTGACCCATCAAGTCCTGTGTTCTGCTTGCTCTTCAGCTGAAACCTCAATGGCTTCTCAGTCAACTTACAGCAAAGACAGTGCTTGAAAAACTTTAGGAAATTAATGTAACTTGACTTGGAACAAAGTTTTTTGGCTGGAAATTCAGGCTCTAGCCAACACCGCAGACTTTTGCCAACTCATTGCCTTGGTCCTAGAAGCCAGCAATGAAAAGAGAGAAAAAAAAAAAATCTCCTCCAATGCCCCTTAGATTTAATTGTGCTTTTTTGTAAGCCTCATAAATCCTGCCCAAGTCACGTCATCAAGCCACAGGGAAACTGAAACCTTGCCCAAGGCAGGAGCCAGCAGAGCTGCTCAAGCTAGAAGGGTTACATTCAGGGACAAGTTCAATGCACTGCAGTCTTGTTTTGAATGGGAATGTGCTCCTCTGTGTGTGTGTGTGTGAGAGAGAGAGGCACCTGGGTGCAGGAGACGGTCCTGCCTTTTTCCTCTCTGGATGTCAGCAAAGCTCCAAGAGGAAGAGTGGCACGAGTGGAGGCCAAGCAGACATCCTCACCACCCCCCCCCGGGAGCCTTTCAAGTGCTTTTCCTCTTGCGCTGCAGTGAGGGGGAGCAGGAAGGGAGGGACAGGGACTCGCACCGAATGGGCCCGTCCAAGCACTTTATTTTTTCCTTTGGGCATCAGACAGACAGAGGGAGGAGGATTGAAAAATAAAGACGTCTAAACTGGACTCCTGAGGGTTTTCTTCCCCTTCTCTCTTGTGGTTCTTTGTTATAATTTTTTTTTTTTTATGTAACTCTGAGCCAGGAAGAGAAAAGAGAGTTTCAGCTTGGAGGCAGAGCCGCCTTGCTGCCTCCGGTGCAGTCCCTTGGTCACAGCTCTGCTGGACACAGGGTGGGTGATGCCCAGCTGGGAGATCAGCAGCATCTCCCCAGGGTAAACCACCCCTGGCCCAGCCAGCCAAAACATCCCAGTAGTATTTCGTGCTAGGGGGTGACATGAAAGGGCCCATAAGGTTTCGGCAAGTGCACTTTTTGGCTTTTCACTGGTGGGATGGAGAGCAGGGTTTGTCCTGAAGTGGTGGCTTGGGCTGCACAGGGGCATAGTTGCTTGCCCGTGAAAGAGGGGCATCACCTCACACCTCGCTGTGCGCTTCCCTTCATCCTCCCGCAGGCAGCCCTGAAAAGCTCCCACAGCCCCTCATCTCTCCGGAAGGGTTAAAGCTAACAACAACAGGCTTTGGTGGGGACCAAGCTATTACCAGCAGTGTTTAGTCACCCATCTATGGACTGCAGCAGAAGCTGAAAGTGTCTTCTTATTTTTATTTCGCTCCCCCCCCTCCCCCCCACCCAACACCTCGTGCAGTAAAATCTGTGTAAAAGCACAAGAGGGTAAGCCTCCCTCCTCCCAAATGCTGGGCTGAGTGCCCTCAGCTCTGCAGAGTCCCGGCACCCTGACCTTTGCCTTCTGTCGGGCTTTTTTCAGACTCATCATTATTTTGGCTGCATTTGTGCTGCAGAGGAATGCAGGTGTTTCCTCTGTTCCCACCAGCGTGCCCATGCTCTGATTTCTGAAAGGCTGGGGAGGCTGCTCGTGCGTGTCCTATCGTGCTGAAGGAGGCATTTGAGGAAAATGTGGATGCCATTCAGGCAAATGACCAGGGAAACGACACATTTGCATGCACATGCATGTAAGTGTAATTTAGGCAGGCAACGTGCCGAGCTTGCTTGAAAATCTAGCCCGTGTTTTCCCATTTGCAGCTTGGTTCTTTTTAAGTTAAGAAAAGGCAAACAACTTGTTCCTACATTTGATCTGTAATAACCTGAGCTGGTTCCCTTGGAAAGCTTATTTATTCTCCTTGGCTGCTGAAGTGGATGCCGAATTTCGAGCATCCTGAGAAGAGACGGTGTGCATATGGGGTTTTTTGTTTCTGAAGCATTTGTTGGACAATTATGAGACTCATTTATATAGCTGTTTATGTATTAAAATCGTTGGGTTGCCTGGAGCTACGGATAAGCGCTCCTTGTTTGACATATCTCTAAATAAATATAGAGGCACATTATTAATGGATACAGCTTTAAAAGCAAACACCCAGAGATGCACTTACAATAAGGGGAGGAAAAACCAAGGTTACATCATGTTGCTAGAAGCCAATTGCTTTGTTTTCTAAAATGTTTCTCTGTAGGACACAGATGATTTTTTTGACTCATTCAGTGTTTGAGCATCCAAAAAGTCTCATGGTTGTTCCAAAATTCTTTCAACAACATCCCAAATGGCAGTAACAGACGGTTACAGTATTTTATTCTCCAGCGTATCCTTTTTCCCCAATGGACTCATGTTTGATAGGGAGGTTTTGAAATGAATATTTTTGTATTTCTGGAGAGCTGTGTCCCTGCTGAGGGAGGAATCAGTATTTAGGGGCTTTTCAAACCACATTATTTTGCAACTTTAAGAAGAGTGGCCATCCCTGGGCTCATGCAAGCGTGTGAGTGCAAGCATACCTATGGGAGAGTGCTGTGGGTTGTCAGGAGAAGATGGAAGCCTACTGCTCCTGCCACCATGCTGCTAATCCTTTGGGTGCTTGGCTCTGGCAGGCACAAGGAAACACCTCCTAAATGCATAACTTGTTCCCTAACTGGCAATTACAAACTGGCTCTGCCGCCCCTGCTGCAGCCCTTCTCTTGAGAGCCATGTTCCCGTCATTGTGCTGCCTCCTCCTCCCCAGCCCGCTCAGGCTTGGAGCCAGAAGCTCCCACTCGGCTCTAGCTCATGGCCGTGCTGTTTGCTCCTTATAGCAACCAGGAACTGGTTGTTATTTGTTTTGGACCTGAAGGGCACAGATTCAAGCAGGGCTGTGACCGAGGACAGGTTGTCCTGTTTCTGCATGGGGAGGTGAACCACGGGTTCAGGACTGCAGGTTGGGTCAAGAGCTGACAGCTGGAGTCCTTCTGCTCTTGCTGCAGAAAGATTGATGCTTTTGCTGCCACTCATGCCATCAGCCAGCAACCTGCAGTTTTGGACAGAGGAACCAGCACCAGCCACCTCTTCCAGGGGACAACCACCTCTCTCTTCAGGCCTCCATACTCAGCAGAAACCGGGTGATGACATTTGGGACAAGGTGCTGAAAGGTGCTTGCCCATCTTCCTCAGGGGCTGCAGCAAGGTTCCCAGGGCTGGGGGTGGATCCTCCTGTGGCAAGCTGGGTGTCTGCAACCCTGCACATAGCTCAGTGACACTCTTGTGCCAGCAAAAACCTGCAATTTTTTTGTGGGCATGGACAAGCTTTCCATGACATGCCTGCTGTGTCCTGGGGGCAGGCTGGGACCCTAAGCTCTCCTGCAACACCTGGGCTGGAGCACAGCTGGGTGCAGGGATGCTAGTGCTGGCCCAAGGGAGATGTATGTCTGGAGGAGACCTCTCCTGCTCCTCCTCAGGTTTGATCTTGGTTGTTAATGCTCACCCAGTTGAAAAATAAACACACTGTGCTCTGAAAACCGTTGTAGGAGTAGCTTGGCTGGGTGAAGCCTCAAGACCCCTCAGTGCTAGCTATTAAAGCCCTCAGAGGGTGTGGTGGGGCTCCAAGCAGCTCCTTCCTGAGACACACAAGCCCCCAGGCTGAGGACTGGCTGCTTTCCAGAGGGTGGAATTGGAGCAGGACTCCTTATTGCCTGCTCAGCTGGCCCCTTCAAGTGGCTAGCCTCTTTCCTATGCGGTTGTTTTCATAGCGATCTCATCTGTAGGTGGGTGAATTGTTCTCTTCCTCCCCTGGCGCTGCTGCTGACGGCCAGGAGGGGTTTGGCTGGGGCACTCCTGTTTGTCTGCTCTGGGGCAGCGGTGTGCATTCACCTCCCGTGGGGTGGGGAGGGTGCCCGCATGGCAGCTGATGTGCCTCCAAACCCTCCAGCTACAGCTTTTGGAGCCAGGCGTTTGCAAGGACTCCACAGACTGCTGCTGTCTTTTGGAAACACATCCCTCAACATCACTCAGGCTTCTGCCACAAGCAGAGGTGGTTCCCCAGACCCACTCTTTGCTCTGGAATCACCTTCCTGAGAGGAAGAGCTGCATGGGAGTGCCACTGACCCAGCCAGTCATGGGCAGCCCCTTGCGAGCAGCCCTGGTGGTGGCACCTCTGCTTTGCTGGGTGAAAGTCACCATCCCTGCTCCCACCACCCTTGAAGCAGCAGCACGATGTCCAAGCAGTGGCTTCTCCCTGGGGGGGCAGGTGTCCCCTGAGCTGGAGAGCATGCGCAGAGGTGCAGCATGTGGCAGAAGAGAGAAGAGGGAAGACTGAGAGAAGACAAAGTGTTTAAGAAAGTGCAGCCCAGTTATGGAGCTGGACATGCCAGCATTGCCCCAAATCTTTACCTCAGTTCACCCTCTGTCAACCCGTGGGACCACGTTCCCAAGGAAAGGGAACAGAGCTGGCTTTCATCCCCATGCTGTTAAACATTAGCTGTGTCCCTCTCAGCAGACTGCCACTTTCCACCTTCTTTACTGAGGCTTTGCCACGTGTGCTGGGGTGTTTGTGGTACAAGGCATCCACTCCTTGTGTTCCTCAACAGGCAAGCAAAATCACATGGTATCAAGCTGAATATATTTAACTTTTGGTTAACTTGCAGACTTCTACTACATGGAGGAGCTTTGGGAGGTGATGAAGGAGACAGAAGTATTGGAAAACGGAGAGAGAGAGAGAGAGAGAATATAAGGGCAGACTGGGCTGATCAAACTCCAGCCAAAAAAATCTCCAAAGCAGCAAACCAGAAATGGATAAAGAATTGCCAGTGAGTCAGGGGGAAGGAATGGCAGCATTGTGTCTTGTTCAAGCAAAGAATCTGTAATGGAAGAAGATGAAGTGCCAGGGAACTAATATCCCTCTGCAGCAATTGTTTGATCCCTCCCTCCCCCTCCAAAAAAGCAAGTTGCTGCTGGCTAGCTGACAAGTTAAAAAACCCAGTCCAAAACCTAATCTAGTCTCTTGTGCCAATAAGCGCATCTGTTGGTGTGTCAGTGTTGATCCTCCTTCAGTACATGCCACATGCTCATTTCTTTATACAAGATGGGCTGGAAGGGCCATTAACTAGATTAGAAATTCTAAGACACAATTAAAAAACATGCTGCTGCTTTGCTTTAATCTTCTCTCCTTTAGCTTCCAGGCTTGTTTTCTCCCTGGCCTGACACAGTCCTAAGTTGTTTGGCAGTGGTAGGGCACCATTACACAACCTGGGCTGATTTCTAAACTCTGTAACACCATGCATTACCTTGGGAGCAAGATGCAGGTCCATGAGGCTCTCCGAAAAATGAATAACCCCATCGACTGGCAAAACAATAGCTGCATTTGCCACCTGTGGGGGAGATATGAGCGCTGAAGCTGTGAAGCCAAGGAGCAAAATGGTGACTTGCAAAATCCTTTTTGGCGCAGTTTACCTTCCAGAGTTACCCAGGGGCTAAAAAAAAAAAAAAAANTTTGGTGTATTTGTTCATAATGTAGATATGCATCTGTAGACCTATGGCAGCTGGAGATACATGGGAAGGAGGGTGACTGAAAAGTTACTATCAGTAGCATTTGCTGAAGAAGGATTCATCCCCTAGCAGCCTAGATGAGGGGTCCTGAGCCAGCAGCCAGGATGGAAGCATCTCTTCAATTCCCACCCAGGCCAGTCCTGGAGGGGAAGAGGGGAAGAAGCAACGCTGCAGGTAATGCCGTGATGCACAGTCCTACAAAAAGGGTTGTGCTTTTGCTGCTCCTGCTCTCCTTGTGCAGCCAGGGGAGGGATGTGGGATTTCCCCATCCCACTTCCAGGATGGGATGCTGGGGCAGTCCCTGCCCTGTGGCTGCATGGCAGAGAGGGCAGCTCTCACCCGCCTGGCTAGTACCTGTACCCTGAGGGCAAGGAGAGCCCAGGAGGAGCAGGCCTTTTGGAGCATTCCTAATGTCCTAAGCAACATCTGATAATAGCGAGTGGATGGATTGCAGCCCGTTTTCTGAGACAGGGAATTGCTGCTTAATTGCTACCGCATTGTACAAATGCAGTGGGAATTTTACAGAGGATAAAACATATTCTAAAATGACTTTTTTTATTCCTTGGGTAAGTGTTTTCCTCATGCAGAACAGCGTTTATTACTATTATTAATGGCCTCACCAGTCCTTGTGCTAGTTCTGAATCTTTATAGTTACTGTCATTATACGATTTTGAAGGTACAGACTGGATCCTGGCCTACTGGAATGAAAAACAGTGGAGTTTTGGGATTCCATTTTTCCTAGGTTTCGGCATCAGGATATTTCTACATTCTCTTCTGTGCTTATTGTGCTGAAAAGCCCTCATCACTGCTGCCTGTAGAATATAGCAGGAAAACACTTCCCTGCTGTAGAAAATTAAAGGCATTATAATTGCCTCGTTAATCCCTATGAGATTTTAGAAATGAATGCTATAATGTCCTAAAATTTCTACAGGACCCTATTTGCTTATCCTTTTTAAATGTTGCAAGATTTTTCCATATGGTTATGTTTAGGATGCATTACGGAGGCCTTTCATCATCCTCTGAAGCACAGGATGAAATATGGGTCACTGCTAGAATAAAGCAGTAAGGCTTTGTGATCCGGTAGTCTGCTGCATCTGATATGGCAAACTCTGTGTTGCTAGAAAAGCCACGGTCCTTTTGGGAACTAAATGGCTTGGCAGGGTTGCTTTAAAATTGGAGCTACCCCTATTTGATAGCATTTTGGATGAAAGAACAAGATCTTTCACTCTCCTTACTGTGGAGTGCCAGCCAGGTTTAAAATTAATGTCAACCGACGTTGAAGAGGGAAGGAAATGAAAGAAACATTTCTTCCCCAGAAACAGCCCTGCTTTCCTGTCTTTTCCATAAGTGCACAGACGTCTGTCAGTTTTGGCACCAGAAAACATTAAAAATAAGAACTTCTTTAAATACCGGGAATTCTTCTGCATCTTTAAATGTCGCCCAACAGGAATGCAGAGGCTGTGAAATGGACAAAAGAGAATGGAATCAGTCAAACAGTTAATGTGTTTCTGCAGAAAGTGCTTATTCGTGCTTAACAAAACATCTGAAACATCCCACGTGTTTTTGAAGAAGGCTAGAGTAAGGTGAAAGGTACTGCTTCTTGCATCCTGGAGCCTGGAAACTGAGGAGAAACCTGGAGCTGAGGAACAAGGGCTGAGTTTCCCGCAGTCCCAAATTCATTCTAGCTCCCAAGCAGATTCCAGAAGTCTGGGACAGCTGATCCAAGATGCCTGTGGTCTTATTTGCTCGAGATACTGAGTACCTATCCTAGTCACTGCTTTAGAGCACAATAAACTCTGGTAAATCAGGCTTTTGGCACTTAGAATACAGGTGTTTGAAATGAGCAGAAGCTCTCTCAACAGATATTTTTCCCAGCTATAAAAAGGGGAAATAGCTACAGTACAAGAGGGGAGGTTAGATCATGGGTATTTTTTGTAAACTGCTTTGGAGGGGGAGCCATTATAGGAGTACAAATTGCTCTTTATTTTTTATTTTATTTATTGCCTCATTTTCATATAATGAAATTCTGAACGTACTTCCTTGCTGGCTGCTGAAAAATAAGGGAATGTGGGAAAATTCTTAATGACACTAATAAACCCAGCTGAACACTTTGCCAATGAATATTTTTTTTATTGCAAAAATACCATTTTATTAGTATAAATGGTCTTTATAGGATTGCATTGGTTGCCACACAGTTTTGTTTATAAAAATATACAGACCAAATTATTTTGTTCAAAACACTCCCTTTTTGTCTGGTTGGAATGGAGCACTTCATTCCAGAATTTCATTTTGTAATGACTTGTTTGGTTTCGACATTGTAATTTATATTCTAAAATAAAAATATAAAGAATTAAAGTGATGTGATTTTAATGAAAGTGCCATGTATTTAACATAGGATATATTCTTATGTGAGTGAAAATTTCAGTTAGCGGGAAAAATGCAAATATGCTAGCGGTCCACTCTGCAGCTGTGCTGCCCTTCTCTGCTAGGGAAGAGATGAAAAGCTTGCTGGAGTATCCAGAACAGCCCTCTTTCCTTCCTCCTTTTAATCCTCCTTGTTCTTTCTTGGTTAAAAGGTGACACGATTTCAACCACAGGTTATTTTCTTTAGGCTGCAGAGCATAGGTTTTTCTGTCCTCTTGCCTGAGTGGTGGCAACCATGCCAAGTGTGATGGGGGATCAGTCAGCTGTTCAGCCAGCAGCAGGGTGTGGGGGACAAAATCCACCCCTTTTGCTGCCCCCTGCCACTGACCTTCCTCTGCCTGCTGTGCTGAGAATGGTGATGATCTGTATTTCAGTCTCCTCAAGCTGTTCATTCTGGTGGGTGCTGTGGGTGCTCACCGGACATGTTTTTCCTGCCATCCCTTTTGGCAGTGTGACATTGGCCTGGCAAATTAATTGCTACACTTTTTAAGGGGTTTTGGCAGCTGATGCGGTGTTGCCATTGGGGTTTGACTGGTCTCTGTCCTGCTGACGGAAGGTGCTGATCGTGGTGTGCAGTGAGTCCCAGGAAGCATGTTCCCTCCTTATTCTGGGGAAAAGGGATGCGGAAACATCTGCCTTTGGCAGCCACTGGGAGTAGAACAGGAAAAGGAATGAGGAAGGTGGGACCTAAACTCTGTTAATGGACCAGTGTTGGAGGCGATGTGATGCTCTGAGTGGTCAGAGCCCTGGCTGAGCCCCACGCAGTGTGCACAATACGCGGTGTACTCACTGCTCAAACCACCGCTGCTCTGTGCCTTTCCAGGAAAAATGGAATATGCGAGTCTCCACAAAATGTACACTGTGTTAGGCATTGTTGGGAGCGGCTTTTCGGGGAGCGAGGGAGCTCTTTGTGCATTAGCTGGAACAACTCAGCTGAATGTACACTCGGCTCCCTCGCTCCACCGGACCACTCCCTCTCGTCTGGCTTTTAGCACTTCCAGCCTTCAAAATGTTCAAATAACTCAGCTTATCCTCACAGGACCTCTGTGGGAGGGATGGAGGGATTGGTAAATCCTTAGTTCACCAGTTGGGAAACTGAAAAATAATCCCTCATCCCTAATCTGGTGAGGCTTCAGTGTGCCAGGCAGCGCTCAGACCACGCTGCAAACACATGTCTGTGCACGCAGGAGCAAATGCACACTTCTGGGCATCTATATACTGACAGATCTGTGTCTTTATGGCTTGGTCAAGCTGTGTGTGTACTGCAGGTTCAAACATAACTTGCTTTTGGTTTTCCTCGCCTAACACTTACCTGGTATGACAGTCTGGTGCAAGCTGGTTTTTTAAGAGATTTATTTCCCTGTGGAGATTGGTCAGAGAAGAGGGATGTACGACCTGCAGTGGTGTCTACCGCATGGACACAGCAAAATGTAGCCCAGTGGTGGTACCAGCCAGAGGTGCTGACTTGTGCAGAAACCACCTGCAGATATGGCTGAGTGTGGGGAGCCGATGGCACCGCTGCCTCGGGGCACATCTGCTTCATCTGAGCTGCTCATGTGCTTTTCCTGGAATCGAGCTAGAACCCCCAAAGGATGTTGCATGAAACTTGTAAACCAAAGTCAGGCCTCTTTGTCTTGTAACGCTTGTTTTCATTTTACTGTGGGCTGACATGAAAATAATCCGTGATTAAAACCGAAAGCTGCCTTGAAGCAGCTGGTGGGCTGGGGGGTGTTGGTGGGGGCTCCGAGGGGGTTAGTTAACTCCAAGTCTTCGTTGCATTGTTTTTCCCACTCAGATCCATGTGGAGGATCTATTATTCCCAGATCTGACTGGGATTTGGGATTGCAAAGGGGTGAATGCTAGAGCTGTTGATGGGCATCTGGGATGAGAAGGCAGCCCCTGTGTGCTTTACCTTCACACTGCGGCGAGCTGCTGAAACCCTTTGTAAGAAGGGGCTGAGTCTGATTTAATGAATTTACCAAAGCTCATGGATTTGTGGTGAAAGTCAGTACAACAGGTCTTTGTGAGTTGTGGATTTGTGACATGTAAATAAGGTAGCATGCTAATTGTGGCCGGTGTTAAAGGTAGCAGGCTAACTGTTAAAAAAAAGCCTGGCAGGGTGATTTATTTGGGATATTTCGTACACACACTTGTGTGAAAGACATTTATAGATCCTCTGCCTCCCTTCCCCGCAGCAGCAAGGGCAGCAGCAAGGAGCAGCGTACAGTGTAGGCTGGCCCACGCTTCCTCCCCGGGGTGCCAAGCTCCAGCAACCAGGAATCATTAAGCTGGGAGAGGGAAAATGACTTTTGGCTGTGCCCGAGCCCTGCTGTCAGTCTTACCCTGCAATCTCTGTGCTGAATGGAAACGCTTCCCTCTCCCCCAAGCCCTAAGCTTACAGACTGGGTTTCCTGCCTTCCTGTTAGTGCCTCCACCTACCCAGACAGCTCCGACACTTCAGACTTACTGATCAGCTATTTTCTACCACAGCTCTTTCAGCAAAGGTTTTATGTGGTGGCGTAACAGCTGACTAAGCAGCGAGCCCACAACTGAGAGAAATGAATGTAGGGCTTTTATTTTTCTGCTTTTTTTTTTTTTTTCATTCGGCGACATGACAAGGCTCCATCTCAAAATGTTAAGGCATCTCTCCCTCCGAGCAGCCTGTTTGGTGGATGGGTTGGTGTTCAGTTGTGCTCAGGGAGCTGGGGGGTGAGCTCTGCTGGCCCCCTCATCCCAGCAAGGTAAACAGGCAGAGGGATGTTTCAAGCACAGTGTGCCTAGAAGAGAGGAGCACGGGCAATTTGCATGGTGAAACGACGATGAGAGGATATGCTAAATACGCGACTCAGCTTTGAAAGCAGTTGTCATATGCAAAAGCAGTTAATACATAGAAGAAATGCTAGAGAGACTCCGTGGACCAGAAATATGAAAGTACAAAACTTTTTTCATATCAGAAAGCCTGTCATTTCAGAATGTCCCAGAATGGGGCATTCTGAGGCATCACAGCCAAGCTGGAACCAGTCAGCGAGCTCTGAACTGAATATATATATATATATATATATACACATACATATATATATATATATAATTTTTTTTTATTGTTCCATCCATAGCCAGGGTAGTGCTGCTATTCAGAGCACATTTCCACAGTGCTTTCAGTTTTCATGCTCACTTTTGCAAATTACTTCCAATATATCTCAAGAAACAAAGCAACTCTGTCTTCACTTAGTGATGGATGTACCTTAAAACATTCAAAGCACTTGAAAAGTTCTCCTATCTTTGGTCTGATCCTTAGCCAAACTATGTCTAGCCTTGTTGGAGTCTCTGTTTTATTCAGACACTAGTGGCAAAAACATCTGTAGACTTCCCATTTTAGCACTGTTAATCTACTGTCATCTATCCTAAACAGGTCTTCAATCTTACCACGCTGGGCAAGCGGGGAAAGAATTGGGGCATACTCTTTTGCAGATTTTAGTAACTGGGAAAATTTATGCTACTGCTGTGGGACCTGGTTTCCACTGTGAAGTTTTCTTATGAAGTGCCCCCTTGTCTCGTGGCCGGTGTTTGAGGGCAGAGGGGTCAGGGTGCCAGCAGGACATAATACTTGTTCACTGATGTGACGCAATCCCAGGCAGGGGCTGCTAACTCTGGGAGGGCACGTTCCCTCCTCCTGCCTGGAGAAAAATGAGAAAGAGGAGGGGAACGGAAAACTATTAGGAGGGCAAACCAGCAAAAGTGCTGAAAGAGTTGATTAAGGACCCTGAGAAGGAAAATGGAGGAGATGCTCAGGGAAATATTGGTGATGAGAGGAGATGAGGTGGATGGGCTTTGCTGGGGCTGGTTCAGTGGCAGCATGCAGCAAGAGGCCAGTCCAGGGCTGGCCTGTGTGGTTGAAGATCGATGGACCTGGAGGGAAAGGTGGCTTCTTGTGAGGGTGTTCATTCAGGGACCTGGTCATTTCTTGTGCTTTAAGAACAGCAATGGCACATTTCTATGTGCATCTGCTGCTGTCTCCATGCTTACTGGTAGGCTGCTGCTGCTGAACAGCTAACCTATAGAGCGAAAAGGCTGAAATATCCCTCAATATTGGGAAGAGGTGTCGTTGCTGTCACTTGGGAGGGACCTCAGGAGTGAATTTTTTTCCCATGAAAAATGCCGGGAAGAAAATGCTGCAAAATGGAAACCTTTACTCTTTATACTTGGTACCCCACCTATGGCCAAGGGTAGGTTTTCCTTCAGAGCACGAGGAATGCAAAAGGATGCTCAGTACCAGAGTTTCTGCCGAATGGGTCAATAAGCCCACTGAAGTGATGGTGCCTTTCACGGCACGTCTGGAAATCACTGCTGAATGCAATGCAGCATTGACACTTCAGTGCATCGATTTCTCTGAATACCATGCCAAGCAGATGAGAAGCCTTTGTCAGCCAGTTTGGGTCAAGTCCGTCATCTGATCCCTGACCTACAGCACGCGGGAGGGGAGTATGAAGGATGAAGTCATCAGAACAGTGCAAAGGTCCTGCGTCCTTGTGGAAGGGGGAGAGGTGGATGTGCAAGAGGAACAATGCATTCAAAATAAATCAATAAATTAAAGATGCCAGCCCTGGGCAGATGTGTTTCTGTGCAGACTCTGGTGCCCATGCAGGAGCGCAGCACAGCAAGGCTTGGCTGGGTGCCTGCGGGGGGCTTTTACACCATAGGTTTGAAATGTACAGTCGCTGCTGGAGCGTTATAGGAGAATTGACATGCAGCGTCATGTGCCTTTGCTCTCCTGATCAGGAGGAAAAAAGTCTGCAGAGTGAGAAGGATTTCTCAAAGTGGTGTGGCAGGCAAGCAGAAAAAAAAAGAAGGGTATTGTGGTGTTACAGCTATTGGTTGTATGTAAGCATCTCTTCTTGCTGAGTTCAGATTCCATTTTCTCCGGGCCTTCCTCTGATTTCTTCATCTCAGCAGATGTAGGTCAGCCTCCTCAATGTGTTCAAGAGGGAGATCTTGGCTGCTGCATCAGAAAAAGGTGCCTTCAGTCAAATGTGACAGCCTGCCCACTCCAGCCAGGGGCACCACTGCTTCTACGAGCATGAGAAGGTCCCAGGTCCTAATGTCAGCATAGCTGGGGAGCATGGAGGATTTTCAGCTCTTCCCTTTCCCTCTATCTCCACATCAATCCCAGGATTTGTCATATGTCAAAGCAGCTGGATGTTCTTGTCTCTGCGGTTTGGACAAGAGAGAGAACAGAACTCATCTGGCTCAGAAACTCAGGGTATTAATTACGTGTTGGTAGGCTCTCCAGTGGGGCATGCTGACCACTGCATGTACCACAACAACCTTGGTTGCTTTTTCTGGTATGGCATTTCAGCTCTGTGCCTTAACATGTTTACCTGCTAAATGAGACAGGGGCAGCATTTTGAAAAGTGAGAATGCAGAGATGTGCAGAGACCATTAGCAGCAGAATTTGCTTCAAGAGCTGGAAAATTAAATGAGGAGACTCTAAGAAGAGTGATTTAGGACTGTAGGGGCAGCAAGATGGCAAGGCTAGGGATAGATAATCGGAGCATCAATTTGGAGTGAATTGCAGTGTAACAGCTCTGTGCACACATGTATTACAGGATTTTAAAATCCAGGGAAGTTTAAACCTTACAGCTTGGGGTTAGATGTGTCACTGTTGTGGTGGGAGTGGGTAGCTCTCACAAGCTGCAGTGCATTTGTGGCTTTTTAAAGATGGGACCAATTTAGATCTTGCCACAGGTTCTACTGTTTATGACTCCTGGATCCTTGTGTGGGAACAGAAGATACAAAGTGAGGAGCTGAGAAAAGTCTGGAGAATTAAAGCCCAGAGACAGGCTAGTGGGACCAAGAGGTGGGAAGCATCTGTGTGTCTCTGTGCTGGTGGAAAGCCATTCAGGGCAGTGGGAGAGAAGCCACAAAGCTGTGGCAAGATGACATTGTCAAGTTGATGTGACCTTGTCCAGGCCAGGAATAGAAAAACCATGACTGAGCCCAGCGCCTGCCCCAGGCTGCTTTGTGGAGGTAGCTGTGGCCTGTGTTGTACCAGCAGTGCTGTGGTGTGTCCGTGGCCTGGCTGACCAGCCCTCCCACTGCTGTCTCATGTGTATTTGTTTGGCCTGTGCAGCTCTCCCTGGGTGACTATCCTTGTAGGCTTGGGCACAGCCAGCAATGCCCATGGGGATGTTTGCCAGATTTGCACCTCTTCTTGCTGTCCACCCTCTGTAGCAATCCTGCTCCTCCTGTGTGCCTGCCTGTTTGCTGGATGCGGCCTTTCTCACCCTAGATTCCAGCCATCCCACATCAACCACTTTGGCTTACAGCCTGGCACCCCCAGTCCATCCTCCTTGGAAATGTGCCAGGAGCTCTTCCACTGTGGTGGGACTTTTGCCTCACTGGTATTATAAAAGGATGCACAAGAGCCAAACCCTGGCTATTTCCTAAACCATTTGGATATCTTGAGGTGTGAAAATATGTGGTGCAGGTCCTGCACTCTCACATCCCCACCCTGGGGGCTGTTGTCATCCATTACCTGAGTCCCTCGACGCTCTCTGTAATCCAGTCACCCACTGCAAGCCTGCAGTGAGGCCAAGGGACATCAGCTAGAGAGAACAGAGCAATGCATACTCCAACAGCTTCTGCAAAGCAGGAGCTCTTGTTAAAGGAGACCAGCATAACAACTACTGAGCCAGGAGAACATACAGGTGGAAGATTGTGTCTATTTATGTTGTCAAATGACTTGGCAGTCACCAGATCTGATCCACCTGGAGCCTTCCCCTGCATGGAGGGGGAGCTGCTGGTCTGGGACTCACTCCCCCATGGTCTTCAGCAGCCCAGGGATTCACCACCTCCCTGGTCATGCCCTGCGGCCCAACTTTCTTCTGGGAGGAAAGGAGGTTGCCTGAGCCATTGGCGGGGGGGAGCTTCTCAGTTTAGTTTGAAGTTTCAGTTGTTGTTGGGAGCACTGTGGGAGCAATGGAGTTGTGGTGGGATGAGCTGTTGCTGTTTCTTTCTGTTAATACTAGTGACACTATAATTTTTGCGACTGTAAAGATGCCCAGAGCAGAGGGCGGGCCTCTTTGGAATTAGCATCATTTTTTTTTTTTAAATTATTTTTTTTTAACACTGAAAGGAGCAAATGGTCTTTCCAGCAATCAGCCTTGGCTTCTGTTGCCATGGTCTGTCCTCCTCCCAGGAAAGCACTCACTTCAGAAAGTCTCTGCAGCCCTGTGGAGTGTGAAAGGCTGCTTACAAAAAGGATGCACACACAGATGTACAGCACACACACCGCCTCCCCAAAGCAAAAAGCAGCTGCTGGAAGTAAGATCCAGGCTAATGTGGGGATGAAGGCATTTATGCAGAGCAGAGGTGGAGAATATTGGCTGCATGGAGTGGGTGGAAGTGTCCTAATGAATGAGCAGCACGATGCAGAGCTGCTTTGAACAACAAAGAGGGAACGAGGGTGTTAGGATTTGATAGTACAGACTTTGGAAAAAATGAGAAGCTGAGAAGAGAAGAAAATCATGGCTAATTTAAAACTGCCTTGGAGAAGCAGGTGGGAGGAAGACCTTGAACATTTGCTATAGTGTGATTTGAAAGTAAGGAAATGGAAAAACAAGGGTTGGAAGGCAGAGCAAGGGAGGGCTCCTCTCCTGCTTGCTTTTCAAAATGAACAATGATGACTCTTACAAAGAACATTAGGGATTTTCTGAGAAAATGCAGAGCTCCTGGAGTGAACTGTCCTAAGGGAAGGTCTGAGGAAAGAGCATGAAAGCAGTGGCTCCCAGAAAAATGATGATGATGTGATGAGTCAGAGACACTTTCGGTTGCACTGAAATATTTACTCTTTGTCTGCCTGCATCCTCAAAGCCCACATTAAGAAATGAGGGCAACCCTTCTCTGACAGGTTAGAGTTATGCTATCAGGTGGTGCTAAGGGGACAAGTAACAGCAACCAGAGAAGCTTTATCAGCTCTTCCTGCTGTTACTTGCTTTGGACCAGATTCATATTGACTTGGTTGGGCGTGCACTGGGGTGACCGAGCGTGGAGCCTGGACACCTCTTCTCAGTGTGCCTGCACTGCCTGTTCTTGCATCCTTAACTTGACAGAGGTGACAACTCCATTATGCAAGATGCATGTGACAGTGGCACCATGCCCCTCTTGAAAACTTGCCCAGGTCTGTATCTCACAGTTTATACAAAGAGAGTGAGGGCCATCCAGAAAAAATACATGCAAGCCGCCAATACAATCAGTTTCAATACATTCTCCTCTTCTCAAAAAAAACCCTGAACATCTCTCCAAAGTAATCAGAGCTGTTAAATAACACTTATTCTGTGTGGAGGAAGTACAGCATGATGGGGCTGCTGGCCTGTGCCAAGGAAAACACTTGGACTTGCTTGGCCTGTAACAGTGGACCAAACCGAAGGAAGCTGGAGGCTGTGGTGCCTATGGTCTGTGCCGGGGGGAGCAGAGGGCAGTGGGACTTGGTGGCAGTCCTGAGGGAGGACATGTGTGCATCCAGAATGCCTGCTGGCAGACAGTATCTCCCCCAGATAGTGTCTGCCAGCAGCCAAGCCCAATTCAGGTCATGCAAGCAGAGCACTGCTACCATGCAGCAGGTTTGTGGCAATCCATCAAATTGCAGTGGTTTGGTTTCACTGAGGGGAGAATTTAGATTTTATTTGCAAGAGTAAAGGCATCCCTTTTTTCTTTTTTTCTTTCCCCTCTGCTATACCAAATATTACCTGCTTGTATTTGACAAATAGTCAGTATTTCTGAAACACTGTTCATGGCCCCAACATCAGTACTGAATAAAGACGTAGCACTATGTGTGTAAAGGCTTTAAAGCTTGGAGTATAAGGATGAACCGAAGAAATCCTTTAAGGACTGTATCTGATCATTCCCATATTCTGCCTCTACCCTTCCTGTACATTATTGACATCCCTGTCCCTAACCAGTCTGTCCCTGTCAACCTCAGCCACATCCCACTCTGATGGGTATGTAGATCTTCAGACATCTGTCCTCAGATGTCTGCTTAGTAGCATGAGTATTTCACAGACCAGACCAGATGTCAGCTTGGCCCAGGGTGGGAAGGCAGGGAGGCAAGCAGCATGCTTATCACAGGCTGCTGGATGGAGACTGCTGGTTGTGTAGGGCCAGATTATATTCTCTGCTGCAACAACCACAGCATCGTGGCATTCATGCAGAGATCCATCACAAATATGTCATGCATCATGTGGAGAGTCATTGCATCACAAATACACCACTTCCATGTATAGGTATGGGGTTTAAAAATGAGTGGTATTTGGCCTATACACTTTATACTAGCTGTGCATGCCTGGTGATGGGAGGGGAGGGCTTCAGCTGTGTCGGAGATTTTATATGTGAAAAGAGATTTAATGAGGCTCTCTAAGCTCACAGTCACTTTCTTGTACTTTTCGTGGAGGAGGAGGTGAAAAATATAGATTTGATTAGTGTTTCTGGATCTTCTCTCATAAAAGACTTTTTGTCTTCCCATCCTCACATGAGGAGACGTTTTAGCTCCTGTGTTTCTTTTCTCTACCTCTGCACATAAAACAGAACTTTCCTTCCTATACGTCAATCTGCAAAGGTATTTATCCTCAATCTTCAGGTGCCCTCAGTCATCCCCAGTCTCCAGCGCTGTTGTTCCTGTCTATGGTTGTGCATGGGGCAGCCCTGCTCCCCCCAGCCAGCTCCCCTGAAGTGGAGGACTGCTGCAGCAGGGCTCCCTGCTGGGCTCCTGCATTCCAGTGGCCACTCTGGTGGATTGCGTGAGAACCCGTGTGGTGGCCTCCATGCAAGCAGGACATGTCATGGTGCTTAGTTGGAAAGGGGGACACTTACAGGAATCAATATAGGGCTGAGGTGGGATTCCTGCATGGGATTGCCCCTACATGCAGAGAGTGGGGCGAGGATGTGGTGCTTGGAGAACTGGTATTGTGCCCAGGCAGGGTTTCTTGGTGTCCCAGACCTGCTACATGAGGCTAGTCCCTGATGCCCTGGAGGCAGAAGCAGGACAAGAGGAACAACTGAAGCACCAACTGCTGACAGCCTTATTTTGGTCAATGTCCTGCTGAAGTCAGTGGGATATTGCTCCAGGAAAAACTGGATAAGAATCTGGGGATTTGGCAGTCGGAGAGGTTCTGTCTTCTCACTGTTTATTCTCCAAGTGGAGCCCTAACCCGCTGTTTGTGACTTCATGATCATTTCCAGAGCTTGCGCTAATGATGTCATACCCGGGGGATTCTGGCTTCAGGTGGGAAATTAACAGCAGGAGCAGATGAACTCTTTAATAAACAAAGTTCCTGTTTTCATGCAAATGTCTTTAGAAATAAGGAATGAGAGGAGTGAGAAATACAGAAATTTATGGTATAGAAGCGACGCTGTTTGGAAACAGACTTTTTATGAGTTTTCCAAGAGGCGCCAGCCGCTCTTTAATGTTTTCATTTAAGAGTTTTATGTATGAAAGCTCTAGCTTGTGTAAACAGCAAGGCTGAGAAAGTTGCAGGGACTGTTGTTAATGGTGAACCTAACAGGCTGGGGATTTGGCTCAGAAAAGATGGCAAGTGTTGATATTTATTCAGAGTGGAGGTTTTCATTGTGGCTGGATGACACCTTTGATGTCCCTGTTGTTTCCTGGGCTCTTCTGCCCATGCCCCTCTCATGACCACCCCCAAAACCTCCCTTGTCCCTCCTTCCTCCTGAGACTTAGGGGAAGGTGGCACAAGAGAACGGGAAACCCTCCAGCTGGGTTTCCCAGCCCCTTCTCCCCTGCGCTGCAGCTCCTGATCTCTCAGGGAAGCCAGACCTCCTTCTGCTCTGAGAAACAAGCCCCAGGTTAGTAGGTGGCCCCATCCCTGCCCCACTCCTCTGTCCCTGGCTGTGGAGGCAGGACTCAGCTCCTGTGATGGCATGGCAGAAACGCACACCAGTCCTCCCATCGCCCTCTCTGCCCTAGTACTCCCTGACCTCATCAAGAGCCATTGCTGATCTGCATCTATTAATCTGCTATTTTGGGGAGTGCCTATTGTGCACTCCAATTAATGTAATTGCTTTATTTTGCTGGAGAGAGTGCCGGAGCCCGTGCCACAAATAGCTTTGTGTACGTTCTTCTGGTGGGCTCCCTTTGTTTGGCAATTAGCTCTCCAGGGGTGAAATGCGTGGTGTCGTATTAGAAGAAATAAATAAAGTCCCTTCAGCCCAGTGCTTGCCAAGGAGGACCTGAGCAGCGATCCGTGATGCCTGCTGCTCTCCATCTTGCTCTCATGTTTTTCTGCAGCAGCTTTCTGTTTGCTCATCTACAGGAATACTCTGCATCTAGCCTGTCTGTTTTTGAAAAGGTGACTGCTGATGACAGCTAAGATAACAAGAGGGTGGTGGGTTTTGGTTTTTTTTTTTTTTTTGTATTCATGATTACGCCTCCAGTTCTATTAATAAAATCCTGAATCTGACTCGTCTTTCTGAGAACTCCAGGCCCCTCTTCACCCATTCAGATCTGTATTTTTAAGCTGCTGTAGGTGGATTGTCGACAATGGTTGTTATGCAAACTCTGAGTGCTGGCTTCGGGAGCGTCTTGGAAACCTGCAATGAGTAATCTTTATGTTTCTGACAGGTCTACGAGGAGGGAGGAGGTGCAGTTTTGCTGAAGATAGGTTGACAAAATAAGTGTCAATTCATGACAAACTGACTGCCAAAAATACTCACATCAAACACTGGAAACAATTAGCACATGGTGTGACAGAACATCTCTGAGGCTGGAGAGCACACTGAGGACAGAGCTTTTTGCTAGTAAACTGATATTTTAACCTGTTTTTTTTTTATTATTTGGGTCAGGAGAAATAATCAGGTCCTTTGTTCTCCAGCGTTACTTGTAGGTTTGGTGGTGTTTTTTTAACTCATTGGCAGTGGCTGTACTTGTGACTGAAAGATGAGATAGGTATGCTTATTTTTCTAGCTTGTTGCGTGAAGCAAGCTGTGATCACATGAGACCTGATTAATACTGAGAGGTCCTAGAGGTGTGAGATAGCTATCAAAATTTGAGGAACTCTGGTCAGTACTAACCTGGCCTGTGGAGGCTTCTGAAATAGAAGTTGCAGTCCTGTGGTCCAGTGGTCTGTCAGTAGGCTGATACTTTGGGAAAAAAATTCTTTGAAGAAAAATTTCCCTGAATAGAGAATCAGCTATTGTTAACTCCTTTTGTACCTGGTCCACACTGGAAGTCCAACACGCAAGCCTTTAGATGCTGAGCTGAGCTAAACAGGGAGAGAAGGGCTTCCTGGGGAAGGGGACTTGCAGCAACATGAGTACCCTCCCCAGGCTGCAGTGCATTTGAGTGGATCACCGTGTGGCACCATTTGCCCCAAAGCCATCACACTGTACGCTGGTTGGACTCAGGAAGTTTGGCTTTGCACTACCTGTTTCCTGACTGCGATGAGTGGCTCCTGTGGCTATAGAGCAACCCAGAAGCAGATGGGGTTGAGGAGCCACCTCAGCCCTGTGATAGCCCTCAGAGTCCATCACCTTGGTCATGACTCCTGCCTCTGACTCAGGACAACTCTCTTTGTAGTTTGTAACAGCATCAGCCAAAGTGGCACAGGCTCATCTCAGTTGACTTTCCAAGGTGCCAAGCTCTTCTTGATGACAGCTCACGCTTGCTATCACACCCCTAACCCCTAAAGCAGACTTGCATTAGGCAGAGGTCTTGAGATGTCTGTCTGTAGCATAGCTGCATGGATGTGACCCTGGGGTCAGCAGACCCTGAAGGGCACAGCACCAGGTGCCACATATTACCTTTCACTGCTGTTCTCTGTAAAGCACCCTGTGTCATTGTCAGCTGTCGCACCCAAGTACCCATAACAAGCCACATCTTTGCATCACGCTGGTAGTCACAAGGAAGCAATACCCAGGAGTCCACCAGCTGGAAAGCCCCATCTCTGTGCACAAGCATTGCTTATTACTACACTACAGCTCACAGATCTTCAGAAGGCAATCCATTCTGTGAATCAGTGTTTTCTAATGCTGAGAGCCTCCATGCTCCTGCCGGTCTACTACTTCCATCGCTTGCCTCTCAAGTGAGTCAACAGCCATCTGTGCATTCTGAAAATCAAATAACTTCTGCTTTAAAAGCACTTTTTGTCATTTATAATGAATCCCTCTGCATCACCCTATGTGGTACCTAGTGATGTTCAAGATGAAATCAGGAGGAAAGAGTATGATCTGAAGCCACCCACAGCAGCCTGGTATCACGTTTCCGTCTCAGCTGCACTTCAGCAAGCCAGCTGAAATGAGGCAGTTTTCTCTGTGCTTGATGCCAAACACTACTCTTGCTGAAGCAGAGGGAAGATTTGTTTTTCCCTAAATAGGAATGATTTGGCCTTTGGTGGTGCTCAACTGGAAAGAATCCAGCACTTTTCTGATCTTGTCAGAGTGGCTGAGATGGTCATAAATCAGGAGGGCTGCTCCAGAAATATTTTCCCTGGGTTTGATTCTGCATCCCACCATGCCGGTATAATGAAAAGAAAAATTGGGCCCACCACTGGTTTAATTTTACAGATAACTGCTCTCTTTCCAGGCAATCTTTGTGATTAATTTTTCTCACAGCCTGTCTTTTTTTTTTTTTTTTTTTTTTTTTTTTTTCCCCTCCTTCTTTTTTTTTTTTTTTTTTCTTTTTTTTTTGGAAGGGAGTGTGTGGGGTGTTTCATAGGGCCTGTTTAGTTTTTTTTACCCTCCTCTCTCCTTCCATATGGGGAAGAATAAAGAGAAGAAACAACATTTTCAGAGAAGAAAGACTTGGAAAGAGTTGCTGTTTTTTGGGAGTCTGCTACAGCTGTTAATTTGTGGAAAACCTCAGTGGAAAGTAAGCAATATGGCAGCATTGCTTTACACGGGAATTCAGCAGTGGCCTCGTTCCAAACCGTGGCTGATTTAGGTTCTTGGCTTGCACAGCCAAAGCTTCATGTAGTGTCATGCTTTTTTTTATAGATAATGTTGATGCAGCTGTGGAAGGCTCTGATGTTCTTTTTTTTTTTTTAACGTGGAATTGTCGTCATTCAATCAAGCCTAAGCATTGTGGAGCTGTGATGTTGTTTGTCTTTGCCTGTTAGATGTTGGCGGGTGAGCCTGAGACGGGCTGAGATGTTGTTTGGGAAAGAAGCAAAGCCTCCCTCCCTTCTTCCTTGCCTCCTTCACAAAAATGCACACAGATCCAAACTCACATCTAAAAAGGCAGGGACTCTTGAGAAAATTTGGAGCTGGGCTTAAACATTGTGGGCTGGGCCCCTTCTGCCTCTCCAGAGCACGCACGCTCTGCTCTTCCTGTAGACTTTGTTTCTCTCCAGCATTTGTCATGCACAGTTGGTGGCATATCAAGATTTTCAGTACTGTACTGAGTGCAGTAACCTCTTTTTCTTGGATGGACATTTTGTTTGTGGAGAATGCCGCATGATACTCGGGTGTCCAGGCAGAAATGAACATTGAGGAAAATCTCAGCTATGTGACATCAATTAGATCAGAGATTAGTTTTCCAGTAGAAATGTCCAATTATTCAAACGTCTCCAGCAGACGAAAGAGCTTTTGACAATCTGTTTTGCTGAAAAACCCTGCAATTCATTTGGCATGGATTAGATGACCTATTAGAGATTAGAAAAGGGGAAAAGGGTTTCTAATTAATGTCAGGCCAGCTGTTAAATTGGGGAGTATCAGTGAGTGGTAGCACAAGGCAACTTCTTCAGATATTTCTGTGATTATGGTTCACGTGTATATTGCAACGTGGACCTGTAGCCTTCTGTACAGAGTGCTGCACGAATTCGTTGATCCCAGGTAGAGCATTAGCGAGCACTGGACCAGCTGCTGCTTCACAGTTCTGCCTCCTTTTCCCAGATAGGCTTTTATGAATGGGTAAGCCTCATTTTTATTTTTTTTTCCCCAGCACTATCTTGTCACATAATGACTGATTCACTCACCTCCTTATCTCTGGGCCATATGACTTTGATTGCATCTTCCTCGCCAACTTGGCTAAGTGTCTTGTTTCTTTTCCTGAGGGCAAATTAGGGCAGAATCCTTGAATCCTTAGAGTTTCCCCACAGCATCTGGAAAGAAAAGGAAAACCAGACATGGGCCAGAAAGAGTCAGGCAGAGAAAGATGAAAGAATTTGGAGGCAGGAAGTATTTGCTCTTGGAATGAAGCTTCCTCCCCACTGGCCTAAGCCAGAGCAATTTACTCTTTTCTGCAACAGGCAGAATGGCCCAGCCCCTGTTCTTAGGAGTAAACATTTCAAAGGTGCCTGAGGGGCCCTCTATTTATATTTTTATAAGCTACTTTGTCTCCTTTGAGTCCCAGGCTACAGCTCCATTGCCAATATCTATTGGAGGTACCTTGAAGTAAGCTAGTGTCTTGTGGAGGTGCCTGAGCTAGGCTGGAGAAGTTCAGCTGCTAGTTTACCCACAGCAGTGCATTTGTCAAAGCATCATACCTGGCTGCTGCCGTACCTTGTCTTGTGCCAAGTCCTGTTTAAAGCTGTCTCTAGCCCACACTTGGGACTGTCAGTGCTGCAAAGCCTTTTGCTGCAGTCCTGGCTTCTCTGCAGCCGCTGGCTGAGGCTGAAGGACCTAAATGCCAGTCAGGGTAGGGCATGGGGTTTGGGAGCTGGTTGGTACTTATGAAAGCTTTTTGTAGAGCTGAACCCATGTTCCCTTTTAGCACTGTTAAACGCTTTCCTGTTTTTCTCTGTCCCCTTGAACTCACACCGCAGCCCTAACTGACTATCGTGTTTTGATTTTAATGACAGAGCAAAGGTGCCAAAATATTTCAGTAGTTCCCTTAGGAACATCTGCAACTTCTTTAGCTAGTATTTTCACAGCTGGCCATAACTTTATTTTATTTTTGAATGCTAATAGCAGTGAATCTGGGATCCCAGAGGAGAACAATGGCTAATTTCCCTTGTATCAGGGTTACAAGAAGTTATGCTAACACCTTTGAATAAATGCCCAGGAACAGAGCTAAGGAGGAGTTTGTCATTTGAAAGACAAAGTTGCCAAGCTCCTTAGGCTCCTTAAAAACCTTAGACTGGCCTTCAGACTTAGGATAAATTTTGTGTTGGGAGCCACCAAGATCAAAACGTATAGACAACTCAAATGACAGAGCTGTTGCTGCTGCTGAGGCTCACGCTTCCTGAGTGGGAGGAGTGCCATCTGATCATTGCCTCCAGCGCAGTTTCTGTCATCTTTCATGAAAATGGGAAGAGTAAAATCCTGCACCTCCAATGTGATACCAAGGTTTGGGAACAGGAGCTAGGTCTGAGAATTTGAACTTCCACCACTAAAGGTCTGCAGACCTTTAATTGCTGCTCTGATTTATTACCTGCTAGCTATGCAATGAAAGTAAGCTGAAGGTATTTAATCATTGTATCAACCTGTCACTCATAATCTTTGTACTGTACCTCTTCACTCCATATACTGATCTAGAAAAGTATGAAAAAAAACCCAAAATCACACTGGAAAGCTTAAAATTTGATTGAACCATTAACAAATTTATTAAAACCAAGTAAGTTCTAGACTGAGATCTCTACCCAGTTGTGAGTTGTTTTTTTTTTTTTCCCTGCAGTGGCGTAGTCTTCAACTCCTGCTGGTGTGGAGTCTGAACCTTACACTGCCCTGAGAACTGCAGCATCAGTTACCACTTCTGAGTGTGGCCCTCACCCACCCATGACAGCTGTGCCCTGACCCAAGCAACAGCTAACGAGTTGTCCTGTTTCTTGAGGGCAAGATGTGGAGGGGGGAGGCAGGTCTGCAGCCACAATTTGAACAGATATATGTGTGGCGCTTGCAGGCTGAGTATCAAAGCAGCATGTCAGTCCATGCGTTTCATTGGAATGTCCCATCTCATCAGTGGTGTCTTCTGCTTCTGACATGAGCAGGCTGCAAAGTGGTGCTGCATGTATCTGCTCTTGGAGAAGTCCCTGATAGTCTACATTTTGGGGGAGCTGGAGCTGCCATGTGGGTAGAGGAGGACTATGTCATGTGCTGCTTCCTGAAATTGGAAGACACAGATTCCTGCAGACATTGCTTCCCAAATGCTGTGTCTGTAGGTGGACCCATGCCAGCACACTCCAATTAGATTTGACTGTGAAATCTGGGAAATGGTGAGGTGGGCTAGGGTTCAGGGTTCCTGTTGAGGCTCATTCCCAACACAGGCAGGTATCTCTGGTGAGCTTTTATGGTGCTCCCCTTGGGTCAGAAGGCCCAATACCCCTCTTGCTTGCACTGGGACCATGAGCTTGCAATTCCCTCAGATGCAGTGGGGTTTCTTTCAATGTACATGTACATGGTCTGTCCCTTTTTACGCATTCCGGTGGACCTGATCTCTCAAACTCAGCAGGAGCTTTGCCATTAATTGCAGCTCAAGCAGACACATTGCTGAGTGTGATAAAATCCAACAAGACATCTTTAAAACTCCCCAGATTACCTCCATTGCTGCAGTTAAGTTTTTGTCCATAACTTCTTTACGAAACCAGATACAACTAAAACATGCAATTCAAGAAGGCTTAGTGCCTTGACCTAAGTGCTAAGGTATTGCATGAGCTGCCTGCCAGATACCACAGCCCCCCACCGTTACAGACAGGTAATTAGGTCACTGCTTGTGAACTTTTGACACACAGACTTATGGCCTGATATCAGGGATGCCCTCTAGCAAGTCAGGGTAATTTGCCTATCATCATGAATCTAACGAGCACTGAACTCCAAACAGTCATTTAGGAGAAGGTGGCTTCACCCTTCTGTATTTTAATCCTACCTGAAGGCACAGAGCTTGTCTACGTGGGTGTCTTGCTGGAGATGATGCTTGAGGGAGCTGCTGTGCTGGTACAGTACCATGCAGGATCTCTTGCCTGGGTCTTGTGCAGGTGTGTGTGCAGTGCCTGTTTTGGGACCCTCCACAAGGGTGAATGGTGTGCTTTAGCACTTTAACATCACTGCAGGAGAAGTATCTCTGTGCCACAGCAAGCCCTCAGGGATGATGCTGGACGGTGATGGAAGAGCATGGTCAAGGACCAGGTCTGGCAATGCTGAGGTTTCAGGTGTGTGGGGGATGGGAGGTGTCCTCAAGATGTCTCCTGTCTACATTTGTAAGTGGAAAATGCAGGGGCTGGTCAACTCACCTGCCTCTCTCTTTGCTGTATTTCTGTATTCTGCATATTTCCCCCTCGTATTCCATCTCAAGACACTACCCCATCGACTCATGCTGTTATGTCACTCTCCAGTGGGTGAACTCAGTATGACCAGGAAACACTGAAGGAAAATGAGATGCAGATGTGGGAGCTGCATTAATATTCCCCTTCAATGTAGTTGCTGTTGGAGAGCTCAGACTGTTTCTTTGACTTTGTTCCTCCGTGAGGCATGCTTACATCAAAGCATCAATGTTATCTGCCTTTGGGTTCAGCCCACCTTCCCCTATGGAACAGCTTGTTCAATGCATTTACATCCTCCCCAGTCACCCTCCCCGGGGATGACTTAGTCTGTAATGCAGCACATCTGGTGGGGACCACAGAGGACTCTGGAACCTAAAGAGGGGCCTGGGTCTGCCATTCAGTTACGTCATGTCTGAGTGGTGCTTGTTTCTGAATTTTCAGAAACCCCAGATAATATGAAAAAAGAAGAGTAAAAAAAGTTTTTCTCCATAAATTAATAGTGACCTCAAAGCTCCTGTGGCGGAAAAACTGCTTTGTGAAGCAATGCCAGTAAAATAGAAGCAACTGTAACTTCACAGAAAAAGCAGTGATATTCTGATTAATTGCTGTGTTTTCTGAGGTTTCAGTAAAAATGGCTGCTGATTATTTCTGAAACTTATGATGACTGTCTTAGTGCATAACCCCTTCTTAACACCAATTTGGCAAACAGAAAAGGAAATATATCATACGATACTCTGCTTATAGGGCCAAGTTCTGTCATCTATCTGCTTGCAAAGCCTCTGTTGACTGCCTTGGGATTTCTCTTTGCAGAATGATGGCAGGACATGATCCAGACCCGATATAAATGTAACATGTGAACCAGTATATCTTCAGATGGAGAAAACGTGTGTGGAATTTCCCTGTGCTATCATGTGCATGCTTTATAGGCAACTGCATCCACAGTTATTGAAAAGAAGCACAGACATCTGTGGTTAGACATCAATGACTATTGTGGGAGGGAAAAGAGGGAAACTGGAAGACTTAGAATATGTGCTTGATTGGTTTACTGAGAAATACAAGGCGAGAGAAATGAAAGCAGTTTAGGATAGAACTGTAAGGAGGGGAATTGGCGTTGCTGGCAACACTGATGAAATATAATGTCCTTGCCAGAAGAGTATAAATAATGGGTTTCCTGATAGAAAATGTTGATGAGGCCAGGAGGGGGGAGAGTCTGAGGAAAATGTATGTATGTGGAAACTAAGTTTTATTTTGGCAGTGACTGAAAATAACCATGAAGCCTGGAGCTTGTAAACCTGGGAATCCTGAAATTAATAATTTTCAGATTTAACTGTTGGAGAGTGACAGACCCATGAGGACAATTTGCTTTTAAGGTCTTGCATGTCCTTGCCTATTTTAATTCCTCAAACTCACTGCTGTCTGTATAACTTCTGGTGAAGCTGTAGTTAGTTGAGATAGCCGCCTTCATTTAAACAGCAGTCATGAAATCTGCAGGAAGTCCTGGTGGCAGTGGCATGTTTGGTGCCTGGTTCTGATTTAGGTAGGTTTTACACTGCACACATCTCTGCACTGCCTGGTTGATGCTGTCCTTAGGCAATTTGCATACCACCATTATCTCTCCTGTGCTATTTTTTCCCAGTCTTCTCTCCACAGGGTGGAATGTGTACCATATAGTACGCTATGTTTCAGTAGAGTTTCTTGCTTAAGTCTGCACCATGAAACACACTGAAGCTCTGAAGGTGTCTTGTCCAAATCCCTGCTTGGAGCAAGGGTAGATTCACAGGGAGATCAGGTTTTTCAGGGCCTTGCTCAGGCACATTCTTCATATCTCCAAGGATAGAGATTTTGCAACTTCCCTGGGCTGTAGGCCTGCTTCATCAAGTAGGATGATCCTTCTTTATAACTTTAAATGATTGGTGCTGATCCAGATTTTAGGTCTTTACAACAGAGGATGCTATTTATCGCCTTTGGGGCAGGTTTGGGCTGCTTGAGTAGAAGCAGATGAAGGAAGATTTTCTTGGCCTGACAGCAAGTCTCGGTATCAGTCCCAAGAAACTTGATCTAAAGAGGTTTCCACAAAGGCAAGCCTTAGGCTACCTGGCAGAAAGAGGTTCCTGAGGGGAATTGTTCAGAGCACCTCTGTGAAGCTTCTCTTTTGAAATGCCCTCAAGAAGTGCTAGTCTATTTTCACTGATAACAACAGGCATGTAGGAAGATTAGCTTCCCCTCTGCTTCCTACGTGCACCCTCTGTGCATGAATCTTTAGGCCGTTAAGCCTGAAATTTGCACCCTTTTTTCTTCATCTGGACAGAAAACTAAGGAGATCTGGAAAGGGAATGAGGAGAAAGGTGTCACTGAAGGGAAGTGATTCAACAGCTTGGATTTGTACACAGTAATGATAATGCTGATGATTCACCAGCCCCTCAGCTCCTCATCCTGCGCATAGGTTGTGACTGTCCTTCAACAGATTTGAGAATTTGTTGAGATAGAGCAGTATTTGCAGTCAACTACTGTTTTTCACTGTCTGGGAGCTGGAAAGTCTTGGTCTTGTAGGAGATGTCCCAGCCAAAATCCTGAATCAAATCTGCTGCCTTTACAACTGGTGGTTCTCCTCTACAAATAAAAATGTATTGGTGGTTAAGATCTCAAAACAGTCCATCAAATGCATAGGCACATATCAAAGGAAAGCGGACTGGTGATCAGTTAGAAGACTTGCTATGCTGTCTCCCTGATCCCTACATAGTCAGACTTCAGTGAGTAGCAGAGTGGGAAGGTTCTCAGTTAAAAGGCTCCTAAAACCCCTTCCCCAGCACCAGGAGCTTTAGTCTGAGCAGTCAAGCATCAATGGCAGTAGACAGGGAAAGACAAAAAAGTAACAACAGTCCAGACCAAGCACGACTCCATCACTTCTTCACCGCACCATGTGGTACCAGAACATTCCCCATCATTTTCCTTTCACATTCAAGCATAACGCCTTGCTTAGATGTGGTCAGAGGCTGAGGATCTGGGTGGTGCAGCAATCCTGGTGGCCTGCTGCTCAGCTGTGGTTCAGGCTTCTCCATCCTGGACAAACTCCCAGGAGGTAAAGCAAACCAATTTTCTGTTTTACAATTTTACTTTTTAGCTGGGCCTCTTCTAACTAACTAAACTCTGAAATCAAGAGCATGTTGTTCAGAAAACTGTTCACTCTCACAGTGATAAGACCTGATTATACCAAAGAATGGTGTGCAGAGAGGCCCTTGCTTATATTATAACTATAACAACCAAGGTCAGGTAATTTCGTTATTTGCCCCATTGGAGGGTTGGAAGTGGAAAAGCATAGAGGATTGGACAGGACAGGTGACCCAAAATTGACCAACAGGGGTATTCCATCCCATCCGCATCATGCTCAGCATAAAAGCTGAGGGATCAAAGGGTCAACCTTCTTTCTTTGATGGCCGATGTCCAAGGAGGACCCTGCCTGTTTGCCTGCCTTTGACCCCGATCCAAGCATTCCTGACTCCAGATCTGGAATCCAGCTCCTGTCAATCACTAAGTCCAGTCTGGGACTTTTCCTGATCCCTGCTGGTGACGTGATCATCGTCCTGGGAGCTTGATATGGTTTTGTATATACTGTATCTATTTCATTATTTTCTCCTTACTTTAATTTTAGTATTAATGCTTCATTAAAGTAGTTTAGCTCATTCTAAACTCCTAAATCTCTTCCTCTCCTCTTTTTTTCTTAAAGGGGAGATATCATCTGTCTTTTCTGATTGGTCAGAACCGCGACAGGAGGGTAATGCAGAAGTGTTTGTTACATCCTCTTTCAGCTTTACCTGTGCTTAGTTTTTATGGCAGATAGGGTTGAACCTCCTAATTCTTCACTTTGGAGGAGAAAGATAATTTGCGTGCAATGGCAAGACACTGCCACAAGATGTTTCATTTTGCATGCGGCTCTCACTTTGGTCCTTTGCTCCATGTTGGGATTTGATGTTGTAATGAAAAATCACAAGGTGCTGCCACATTCTTGGGAAAAATTGCAGGTCACACAAAGCTAGTGGGCTACAGGTCACTCCTAAAATTTCATGCATGCCTACAGGTTGTGGGACGGGTGTTTAGCCCCTCTCAGCCTGCCAAATCAGGAGCGTGTTCCCCGCCCCCCCCCTCCAATGCTTCCCTTCTGCTGCACTTTAGCCTGGCTTCCCAAGAGAGCAAGGCTTGTGGGGTCTTGCTTCACATGTGTGTGAGAGTTCCTGACAAGCATCTTATAACATTTGGCAGATTTCAATCAAATTTGTCAGTAGGGTGGAGATCTCAGCAACTTAATGTTCTTACAAGTTTTGTGAAAATAAACAGCCAGGTAAAGAGGAGACACATCCTCGTTGCTGTTCCTGCTGTGGGAAAGGCTAAAGTAGGAGCTTGTATCTCATTACAGCATCTGGATGGGAGACAGAAAGCTCCAGGGTTTTCCCTGGCTATGGAGCTATTTGTTTATTTCCCCATCCCAAGTCAAGGCGAAGCACTGCGTAGTGAGAGGTGGAGCTGGGGCTGGTTTCCCATCTGCAGCAAAGATGGCAGTGCTGGAGATGCTGTGCTCAGAGCTCAGGCAACAGGCAGCTTCTTTCCAGGCCCCTCTGGAGCTCTTCTCCGTCCACTGTGGCAAAGACCGGATTGTGAACTGTGTGCACGTCTCCCTTCTGGCTGCTGGCAAGCAAGGACTTTTTTTTAAAAAAAAAACAAAACAACAAAAAGCAGAGCACAAACGCTTACCCAGAGTCAACTGTCTCTGGCCTCCTGTCTGCAGAATCTCTTTTATGAAGTAAATGTTTATGCTTTCAGACTCCCTCTAGGCCTGTATAATCATTCAGCACATGGCTGCAGGATAAATCTGTTCTTGCAGTTAGCAAAGGAGAAAATGCATTCTCCAAAATCCTCAACGAAACCACGAGAATTGGAGGGACACCAAACCAAAACATTCTTCTCATTTAGGCTGTTCGAGCTGCTGGGAAACTGGCTATTTTGCAAAGGAACTGGCTTTTCTCCCTCCTTCACTGCTTTTTTTTTTTTTTTTTTCCTTGAAGTCTGCAGCAATGGAATGAGTGAATTATTTCCTGGGGCAACTGCTGTGTAACGTCCAATACTTTATTCTCTGTGGTCATAAAAATAAGTGCATCGAGAAGAAGAAAGTGGCAAGTTGATCAGCGTTCCAGAGGATTGGGCAGCTCGAGAGATTTCATGTTTGTTTTCTTGGCATGTGCTAGATATGTCCATCTTTTTTCTTTCAGCTTCTGCAGGCACCACCTGCCCCTTGTTCTTTTTCAAAAATAGATGAAGTAAATCTGAGACACAGGGCCTCAAGGGAGTGCCAGGGGAAGGAGCAGAATAGAAAACAGTAGGAAGAGAGAGAGGCTTGTATCTCTTTCCAAGGGGGGGAGATGAGAGATTTAAAAAAGCCTTAAATGTCTGAACAGCTGGTAAAAAGTGTCAGCCATCGTGCCTTGCTTGTGACACATACACTTGTGACACAGGCAGATTTCCATCCATAAGTTAAAGGAGCGGGCATTGAATAAATTCATGGGGCCTCAGTCCCTCTTACAGGCTTGTTCCTCTCCAAGCCGTGCAAGGTGTCGTGATCCTACAGAAATGGCCAAAGATGAGGGCAACCAACTGGCTGTGCAAAATCACTTTGCTCATCTTACAGAATCCCTGATGCAAACTGTTGGGGTGGAAAATGTGACTTCTTCCCCCTGGGAACAGAGGTCAAGCAGGCACTAGGTCTTTGCTGTGGGAGCTGAAACATCCAGGCTCACCCTAACAGGGTTATTTTGCTCTTGCTTGTGCCAGAGGGGCAGGCTGGAGGGAAGGGGAAGGTGTGATATGTGGGCTGGGGAGATCAGTTAAGATGCACAGAAAAGGAAATCAAGAGCTGTGTGAATTGTGCCCACAGCACCTCAAAGACAGCATGGCATAAACGAGGGCTTCCTCTTAGCCAAGGCACACTTTACCACAGGTTTCTTATCATAAATGGCATTGCAGCGTGCCTATACTAAAAAAAGAACAAAGAGAAGTGCTTTGGGTATAGAGGGTCGCTTTTAAGGGGTTTACACCTAAGAGGCACCTGCCTGGAGGGTCCTGCCTGGCAGCCATTGCCAGCGGGGTCATGTGCCATGGTGCTGCTGGCAAGGGCGATGGGCGGGGGGACAGCATGCAGCACCCACCCAGGACAGCATCTTTCACATCCTTCCCTCCCTCCTTGCAGGCAGCCACAGCATCAACCGAGGCAAAGTGATGCATTTTGTGAAAGACCATGTGGCTGCACTGATTCACACTCTCCAAGGATGTGGTCTGTCCTCACTGCCTGTCTAGCTGGTCTCCAGATC
Organism: Thinocorus orbignyianus; assembly: GCA_013400375.1. Lineage (NCBI taxonomy): Eukaryota > Metazoa > Chordata > Aves > Ciconiiformes > Thinocoridae > Thinocorus > Thinocorus orbignyianus. The sequence continues at coordinate 1,454,336 of VXBW01008502.1, forward strand.
AATGTTGTCTTAGGGACTTTGGACACTCATGTGCAGGAAGCAGCTACGTGCTGCAGCTGATTGCACTTCAGAAGAGAACTTGCAGTCCAAAGTCTCCGCTTCTTTAAGTATTGGAGTGGTCTCCACTATTTCATACATTTAGTGCAATAAAATCATTCTGTCCTGCTTCATCTTAGAGGTAGGTGTGGCAGAACACATGCATGGGACCTTCTTTTTGTGGTTGAAGAGAGAACAAAATATCCATGAATCTCTTTCATTTGTCTTGTGTTGGTTTAAAGGCCCCTGATGCACCCTGATATCAGCAAGACCTTCTTGGGTACGAAGAAAGATGAGGGTGAGGCCCATCAGAGTGTGGGGCTGCAGCAGGGTGTGCACTACACTGTGATTCCCGTAGTGTATGATTTGTGGCCCCCTCACAATTAATCTTTCTGCTCCTCATCTTCACATCTGTGAAATGAGACATCTCTTTTGTCTTTGGAGAAGTTTTTGAGACGTAGGGGAGCAGTGCTTTCTTCATTGGTAAGTGTTTCTGTTTCTGGATGACTTCTGGGTTTCCTGGTGTCAAATTATATTCAATATTTAGGATTGTCCTAGTTATCTGTGGACATTGCAGAGTGAGAAGCATATTATTTGAGGCAAAAGCAATCCTCTCTATGGCCTTCTAAGGTCATGTCTCAGAGCACATTAAGAAAACGTACAGAGAGAAACTCCCTGGCCAGTATATTTGCTTACTTATAACAATATATGTGAAGTGTTTTGAAGAAGGAAAATACGGAAATGACAAAAGTGATGAAATCAATAAATTAGCATCATAATAATAAATAATCACTTCATCCACAGAATGAAGGTTTAGAGAAATATTAAATAGGAAAGAAAGTTGCCTGGGAGGAAACCAGGGAGAATTCTTATATTATGGGAGGAGTATGCAATGAAACATACATGTTTTTTAAATTAGGAAAGTCCTTTCTGCTCTTCATGTTTGAGGAACTCAAAAAGACAACTTTCTGTTTCTGTGCAAAGTCCTGACAAGCCATGTAGAGGAATGTGAAATGTCCCAGTGCCTCACCACAGGTCTGCCACTGCTTTACTGCACAACCTGGGACAAGTCACCTGCTGTCACTGTCATTTTATCTCCTCTGCAAAAGGGATAAACTATCATGGAGCAGATGTTAGATAGTATGCTAAAAGAGGATCCAGAATTGACTTCAACGAGGAAAGTACCATGTTATTGTAAGAAGGTAACCTCCTCGGGGACAGAAGCACTACAGTGATGGTCCTTGTAATGAAGAGGAGGTGTAATAACAAAAAGAGGGAGGGAGACCAAAGCCTTACCAAGAACACTGTCAGTGAATTGGCATGGGCAGCTGTCAACGAGGGCTGGTTTGGTGATAAAATCCACTGGGTCAGCATCCTGATGGGCTTCCTAAGAGCAGTTTGAGTCTCTCTATGCTGTTCAGTTGTCCTCTCATGGACACTGCTACTGCTCTTGGACCACAACACTGCTCCAGATGCACTGGGTGGTAAGAGTCTCATCCTAAATAGGGAGAGTACGCCAGAGACCTTTAGTGCATTCACTAGAAGTAATAGTTTTCATATGCTTCCATAAAGTGGCACAGCTGGAATTTGAAAGGGCATTTTTTGGCTTTATGTTTTGCTTCATAAGTAAAGATCAGAAAGGAATACATGCTATGTGTGGCTGTGTTTATAAGCATGGAGAGATCTGGATGTGCAGACTAAAATCCTGGGTGGAAGTGTGTGAAGCAAATCAAGTATGTCCTTGGGAATTAAAATAAAAATAACCCATGACCTTTCCCTAATGAGCTGTGTGAAAGGTTGATAGTGATAGCCAATAGACTGCACTTGTCATAACAGCATCTAGTGTGCTGTTTCACAGCGGGATTCACAGCAAGAGCTCACTGGTCCTGATTCCAGCATAGCATCCATTCTGTGTTGAGTCCTTTAACCACACCCATCCTCGCAGCTACAAATCGCTTTCCATGACATCTGAGTGCTCACAGTATCCCCAGACCCATTTTCTTTCAGTGTGTAGTGCATCCCATCTGGTTTTCTTTCCCGCCCCTTCATTTCACATGGTTAACTTGAGGCTTACAGTCCCAGGGCCACGTACAGAGGTGCATGTGCCATCACAAGCCTTCTGTGCATGCAGCAGCTCACTTTGTGCTGCCAGAGGGACTGGGGGCTGGAGCCTCAGGAAACGTTGTATGGTTGTCCATGAGCTCACAACAGTAAGCAAACACTGCAAAAACCTCTCCTTGTGTGTCTAATATAAGTTAGACATGAGTATTTGACCCACTTCTTCATGTCAGGCAAATCACCTCCAGTATTTCAGGCCAGTGTAAGTGAAGGAAATCCATGCGGTCCTTATGAGGTTAATAGGCTGGCACAGCGTCACTGATGACAGACCTAAACTGCCAATGCGTACTTGTTTTTCATTCCTGGTAATAATTTTTTCTCTCTTCTCTCCACAGCAGTAGCATTTCATAACTATGAGAACGGTAGTAACTATGGGGCCTCTGACTTTAAAGGAAATGCTTTCCTCAGTGGGGAAATGCCCCCTGATTCCATGAAGATCATGCATAACACACTGAAAAGCAAAACAAACACTCAACAAAGCCTTCTGCAGAAATTCGGGAACTCGGGTTCTCTATTTTTTGTGAGTAAGTTTCTTTTTAAAGACTGAAGAAGAGGAAAATGGCCAGGGCGAGGGTTTTTTGCTGTTTGTTCAGTGTATCTGCGGGAGAGTGTGAGAAGAGGAAACGAGAGCCACTGGGCATGAATGCTGAGCATGAAACCTACAGGGACCCTTGGAGGTGGATGATGTACTGGGGCAAGGTGGGTGATGTGCTGGAGCAAAGTGGACCGTGTGCCGGAGGTGGGAGGAGAGCGGCATAGCCATGCCAGTGTCACCAGAGGCAGCAGTGGCAATCAGCTGATGTTAAGTGAGCTGAGCAAAGCACTGTGTTGGAAGAAAGGCATCTCTTTTGCTACATAAGTGGCTGTGGTCCATCCTTGTACGTCTTTGTTGTTACTTCTGAACATTTATTAAGTATGTTTGCACTGGTGGCCCCTAAAAATACCCAGTTCAGATAACAGCCTTCTGTTAGGCTCTGTCAGGTGAGCACTGCCCTGCTCCATGCAAGTTGTACATGCCCCCTTGGACTGTGGAGCTTCCCCAGCTCCTTCTGACGCCCAAATCCAGTGTCTTGTCCCTCCTGGGGCTGCTAAGGGAGCAGCCTGTGCTCAGAGAGCCCCACTGGGGCCGGCTCCTGCTGGCTTTCTTGGATGCTCAAGGCAGGCTGCCCCTCTGCTGGTGGGACTGTAGTATGCTGTGGCAAACAGGAGAAGATATCTAATAAAGCAGAAGTCATTGGAGAATCAAAGTGAATCCACACAGAAAATGTAGCTTGCTCTAAGTTGTCTGAATCCCATCCTTTGATGTGGAAGTCTCTCTGGTGCCCTTGGAAGAGTCTCAGGCCTTGGGTTCTTGGCCTGGTGTCCACAGTTCAGTCCCTGGTACCACTGAGACCCAACTCCTTTCTGGCTGTGCATCCACTTGTCTGACTTGGAGCTCCGTTCATGAACTACTCATTTTTAGCCAACATGACCCAGTTGCTCCTGCTCACCCAAGTCATAGGATTTCAGTGTTTGAGCAGGGGCTGCATCCAGACAGTCAATTACTCTTTGCTCTCCTCCCTCTTAAGAAACTTCAGTGTGAATGTCTTCTTTGACCTTGCATGTATAATTATTAGTCTTCCCTATAAATAATGGATTTCTTTGTTGCTGGTTGATGCCGATTCATTAATATTTTGTTACCTCCTTGAGTTTCAAACACCCTTAACATCTTTCCAATCTACTCTTACACAAAAACCTTGTTACTTTGGATGCTTCCTAGTTCTTCTCTCAGGTAGTATTTCCAAGTTTTCCATAATCCTGTTCACTTTAACTGCAGCTCCTCCACTGACAATATCTGACAACATTATCCCAGCTTAGCTTTTCTTCATGAAGAATGGAATGATTTGCAGAGTTTCCCCCTTCTCATGTGTTCAGACTCTGAGAATCTCCTCTTCCAGTCCATCATCTTCATATTAAACACAGGAATCTCAGTTTTACCGATTAAGGGAGAAGGAAAAACACTGCAGAGTGTTGCAAAGTGGGACCAAACCTTGGGGATGTGCACTTTGCATAATGCAGAGTATTTTCCCAAGGCATTTAGTAACAAAGCCCCATGGAGAACAAACCCAAAATGAATCCAATGAGCATGTGGAGGGCAAATTTCTAGAAGGGCTGCAATAACACCAGCTCTGCTTCCCAGGTGATAGCTGGCAGTCACAGTTCTTCAGTTTTCCCCTTTGAAAACCAACCCGAGTCAGGTTAGCACTGTGGATCTTGGGTAACCTCTCACAGCACACGTGTGCTTCTGGGTGCAGGAGCAGCACAGCATGAAGCCTGGTGCAACAGAACTCCAGCTTTGGTTAAGGCTCCCTTGGGCACTCCTCTAATTGAGACGCTTAGTATGGGTAATTAGTAAAGTTGCTAATTGTCCGATTTTAAGATCTCATCTTTCTCACACTGTAAATTAGCTGGTAGAGAGAAGAAAGGGCACAGGAACTGTCAGTACCTCTCTGCAGACAGCTCGCTGCACTTATGGAAATAGTCTTTGAGAAGAGCAGTAAATTTACTGTAATCTGCCCAAAGGCACTATAACGAAGTCAGCACCTTGTGAAAATGATAGCAACCAGTACGCTTTCCTTGGGCGGGACAGGAATTCATAGTGTGCTTGTCAAGAGGAACTACAAACCTGGCAAGGGCTATACTTCTCAAGTCGGATCTAAAGGACATGGGACAGGCTTCCCAGACACAGGGAGGGCAAGCAGGTCACCATGCTCTCAGATCCCTGCTTTACGAGCCTAGAAAGTGCCCTAAATCTGTGATGTTACAATGCACCTCACTGGTATGGGGAGGGAGGTCCTGGCCCCACATTTGCTTTGAGCCCCTTGCTCCACCCCTCTCCCTGCATCTGGGAGAGCGAGGTGACCCTTGGGAGGTGGCAGTAAAGGCAACTGGGTGCTGGGGCTGCCTTGCCAGGGTAAAGGATCCAAGTGTGGTACATTCCAAGAGCCACAGTCTGTGTGCCCAGAAGATATCATTTGGGATGGCCCAGGTTCCCCATCCTCTCTGTCCTCAGTGCCCTGACCCTCAGTAACGGGCCATCCATCCCTACCTGTCCTGGGGGCACAGGGGCAGCACTGGGAAAATAAGACAGAATTGGGTTAAAGTGATTGAGGCAGAGATCTCACTGGCTCTGCACGCCACATAGCTGTTTACCACAGTGTGTGTGACGCATCCCAATGCCTGTAGCGGTTCATACCTGCTCACACCCTCCTCACACTGCAGAAACCAAGAAATTGGCTCTTTGTGGCTGTTTGCAGGAGTGCTGAGGTGTTTCTCCCATTGATGGAGTACTGCAAAACCACACCGCTCTCTGCTGCTCCCTGAGAGTTAAAAGAAGCCAAATGTTTTTCTTGGCTTTGCTGGGATCAGAAGGAGACCAATACACAGAGTATCTGGGATGCCTACCCTGTGATGCCAATGAGTCCAGGCAGATCTTGAGCTGCTCCTTCTGGTGGGTTTTACAGCAGTGGGCAACTCCGTCAGCTTCACCCCACATGCAGCCTTGTCTCACCCAGAGCCTGCCTCTGCTGTTAGCAGCTGCCTGTCCCAACAGCTCATGTCTTGACTGGAGAACAGGGCATGCTGAATGAGATATTCAAGTCCACTGAGTCCTTAGCCATAACTGCTAGGTCAAAAACGATTTTCAAACATTTAAATTCACTTAAAACCTGCTATATTTTTATCATCTACTTTGACTGCCCATTACATACATCCTAAAATCCAGCTTCCTGCAAGCCCCACCTACCTTTTTCGTATCAGTAGTAAGATTTCTGCAGCCTCTCCCTCCTTTAGCATCCCTGGTGTTTCCATGCAGTAAGAGAAAGACAAGGCAGAGGTGCAGTGGGGATGCAGTGCCTGTATTGCCCTGTCAGGGAGCTGGGAGGCACCTGAGGCCATGCCCTGGCATGGGTCTGTTCTGGTAGGGGTTACACAAGACTCCTCATGCCTCAGGTAGACGAGCTACTGCAGCAATGAGAGCTGGGGCTGATCGCCAGTGGCAAATGCTAGTCAGATGTATCCCCATCAGAACAGGGGAGTTCCTCTCTCCTGGACCTTGCTGCTTACTTGGGCCCAAGTGTGGTACATGCCAAAAGCCACAGTCTGTGTGCCCAGCAGATATAACTTGGGATGGCCAAGGCTGTTGCTGTCTCCCACAATGTGTGCAACCCCCATCCCATAATCTATGCAGCTTGGAAGTCCCAAAACTAACAACTTGTGGAAGTGATGAATACTTGGAACTGGTTACTGCTCACTGGGTCCACATCCTGCTGAGGCTTCTGGTGGCCAGCTGGTGGCTAGTTCCCATCATCTCCAGGGATGGTGGGAACTGATCGTTTATCCCTGCTTCTCCTTAAGCTGAGAGGTCGATGGGTTGATGCAGGGTGAGCAGTGCAACACTCTTGTTTCGACATGAGCTGTGTGAGAGTGGAGCTGTATGTGTAGTCCACTTCCAGACAAATAGCCTGGTGTCTTGGGAAATAGCCTTCCTTCGATGTCCGCAGCTGGCTGGCTGGTCTGAAATGCTGATGTTTGCATTGTTTACAGGAGGCCCCAGCTGGAGATTTCAATTTCCCCAGATTTAGGGTATTTTGGATCTGTGGCTTTGGTTTGGCCTTTTTTTCAGAGGTGGAGACAAGTTGTTTTAAGTGGAGAGCTGAGTTCACATGATAAATCTGCTTCCCACAGTACTGTGCAGTAGCTGGATTCATCTGGTGTATTTACGTACAAAATGCCTAGATTTCAAAAGCAGTTTGTTCCATGAACTATGGAATTTAAAAATCCCCATTTCTAACAAATTTGCATCCTTTATCTTCTGCAGCCCCACTGAAACAATCCCTATTCCTCTACCACATCCCCTGTGGTTTCCTCCATCACTTTGTATTTTCAGCTCCTTTCCAAGTCTCTGCATTCCTCTAACATTCAGTTGTCATCCACCTTATTACAGCTCTAACCTTAGCTCTTTTCCATGTTTCCACCTCCTCGATTGCAACATTCTCTGGCAGCTTCCATAACCTGTTCCCTCGGGAAATCTGGCTGAAAAGTAAAATCAAGGCTATGCACTTTAAGTGGATCAAAACTGCATTTTTACAACTTCTGCAAATGCAGCAGAGTGGATTTTTCTGGAAACTAAGCACACTTCAGAAGTTTTTGCAAGGTCAAGCACCACCCAGATCTGGTGCTATACCACTGCAGCAGGGCCAGAGCATCTTCTGCCATGTCCAGACCTCAGGCTGCAGTGTCAGGCTACTGCCAAGCTCACCTAAAACCATGTTGTCATCACTAGAGAGTGTTCCTGCCTTTTCCCTGGTTCATGTGCTCCAGAGTGCCGTGTGAGCAGTCCTGAGGCCATGCTGTGTGTTGCAACAGCTCACTGGTCCAGATGGAGATGAATGACTTTTTGGGACAGGGCTCGGCCTCTGGAGGGTCACTGAGTGGAGGCAATTCACCCACAGCTTCTGAGCCCTTGCTCTGACACCAGGCAGGTGGCAGGAAGGTATGAGCAGAGATGAGAGGCAGGATGGGACCATAGCTTTCAGCAATGATACTGTCTTAATTCAGCGTTGGGCTGACCATAACACTGTGTCCTCACACACTTCATGCCAGCAAACGTGGAAATTACAAGGGCTAGGTGCAGAAGGCTAACATGAGCTTCAGACTTGCAGTGAGGAGGAGGGGAGGTCCATCCCTTTTGGGGCCAGTGCAGAGGTGATGTTCAGGCAGCATAAACCTGCTCCCCAGAGCCGGGGAAGCCACCACACTGTAAATAAGCTACTGCATCCTATTAGCTCCAGGTAGTGCCAGGAATTATCAGCCCTTCTCTGTTAATACTTTCTGTTACAGAGCAGATTTCCTCAGTGCCACTGGATGCCTCTTTCCTCTTTCAACAGAAGACACCTAAATTAACCCAAACTCCCTCACCTTCCATTAAGCAATGCTATCATATTAAAAGAAAACAAACTAGGGGGAATAAGAGCCCAGTTCCGGCAGTTTGTATCAAGATATGAAGACAGATTTCCAGGCAGCTGTGTGTACAGGGGCTGCAGAGTGATTTGGTGGGCAAGCCAGTGCTGTCAAAGTGGGAGGCAACAGTGTCAAAACTATTGATGATGGGAGCTGTGCTCACACAAGGGAGCAAATCCATCCTGGTGCAAGTCCAGGTGCCTCAGAAATGTTCTCAGTCTGTATCTCTTTCCTTTGACTTTGGACCAACTTGTTTTTTCCTTTCTTCTACTACAAACAGCAGGAGGCTCATCCAAAAACCTGTCATTTGTTTCAACAAAAGGGTGAAATAAACATCCCAGCATCATCCTCGGCAACCTGCCACAGAGAAACTGCTGCGAGATATGACAAGACGAATACCGCCTTTAGATGTGATATGGAGAGGAAACGAGTGACACCTACTTGGAAGAAGCAGTGTCAGGGCCCCACAGAGCTGATCTGCTGGTGGCAGGATGGGGTGCCAGCGTGGCAGTGGAGGGCTGGGGGGTCACCTCCCCTGCACAGCCCTGGCAGCTCTCCCTGGGAAGCAGCATGTGCCCCTTGTGACCCCAAGGGTCTGTTGGTCACACCGAGGGCTCCATCTTGGCCATCCCTATAAAACCAGGATGAATTTCTGTTGGCCTGGGAGGATAGCACCAGCATGGTGTGGAGACAGCATCAGGACAGTTGCACCTTGTTACCTTGTTTTGTTAGATTCACTATGAGAAGGCTGATTTAAAAGCGAAGTGACTGGGAAAAAAAAAAAAAAAAAGGTAATGGCAGTGGGTTTAGATTGAGGCATGAGGAAAAGGCTAAAGAAAACTGGTAAGAAAAAGAGGGCCTGGGGGGAAATAAATGCACTAGAAGGGATGAGAAGAAAGTACAGTGTGCGAGGCTGGTGGTCTGGAGGCCTTAAGCCTCATAAGGGCTCTGCAAGTGCCCTGTTCCTGTCTGCTTGGCTTGCAGGAGTTTGGTGCAGAGGTATATTCAGGTGTTGGCGTGAGTGACTGTGGCTCCTGAGCACGTGGTTGAGGGGGTAGTCTGCACAGCATGTGAAATGCACTAAAATGTCATCCTTTAAAGGTGATCTATGATTTGTCCTTCCAGTTCTTTGCTTTTAAAGTTTCTCACTCTGAGGGACCCACCATAAAACACAAAAGTGTAGCATGCTCTTCTTGGAGAGGCTTGAGTTATTTTGACTTTGTGTCTCTAATCTCAAAAGCACATCAGAGAAATGTACAAAGGATGTAGTATTTGCCCAGAGAAATTATCTAAGCATAGATAAAGCAGAACTAAAAAGATGACATAACAGGAGGCTAGAGGTAAAGGCACTGAGGTGTTATATTGATGGGTACTGCAGCCTTTACTAACTATCTGAAGGTTAGTGATAATGATTCTGTATGTAGGTGTCTATGCATATATGTACATATGTGTTTATACAACCATTCCTTTAGCTCTAGTTGCTAAAAATTCATCCCATAAATAATTTGAAGTGAAAAAGTTTTATGTAATGCTTGATGGTCAAAGGGGATGAAGAGGAAAAGAGGATGGAAGAGTAAGAGTTTTGCATGGCCATCTTGTTTCCCCTTTGAGCCCTCCAAATACTGCTTAGCTGTGTATATTAAAATGGCAGCTCAGGCATACTCTTACATATATTCCATGTGCTTGAGTTCCTGTCTCTACCAGTTCATTACAGGACATTACCTGCACTGATGGTAAAAATGCTGCCTGGGATGTGCAAATCCTTGGCTTCCATGGTACCTGTCATTAGGTTCACGGACAAGAAATTGCAGATTGGTATTTTGAAGCAAGGTTGGGTTTCAGTACAAGTCAGACTTTATGAACTTCAGCAGACCTGAGTTTGACTTAGTACCTTAAATTCAGAGATGGATCTGTTCTGGATCTCGCAATGCTTTCTGTTCCTTGTTTACTCTTTGGATGGGTTGGATAAACTGAGATCATTCAGATTTTACCACTATAAAGAAGCAAAAAATCTGAAGCTTTTCAACCAGACCAGGCAGAATAGACTTTGATATCTTCAGATATATTGAAACCCATCTTTAGTCTCTCTCTGGTTTTGCAGAATTATAGCCTAACTGAGTTTGCATAAACCAAATACCCAAACTCTTCATCTCATGTTGGCTTCCATTACCTACCTTAAAAGTGGGATTTTTTTAAAGTCACATTAAAGCACAGCTTCAATTACATCCTGTTAATAACTAATCACTTAATTATGACTTTGTGTGAGATCCCACCCCATCAAAGATTGGCATTTAAGGGATTATGCCTGCAGGGGTGAGGACAGTTCAGTTTCAGAGCCGTATCTTCTTGGTGTGACTGTTCCTGACTGATGGTGAACAAAATTGTATTGTGAAATACATGTCCTTATTGGAATTGCTGTTAACTTCATAATTGCTCTGTAATTACTAAAGAGAGAGTATCTTACACTTCTGACAGCCAGGTGCATGTATTGCTTAATCTGTCTCCATTATTGACTTGGCTCAGTTCCTGCGAGTGCATTCCTATTCTCTTTCAGTTGAGCAATACCAAAACTGACTAAACAGCATGTCTGCTGGTTTGTTCCTGCTTTGGAGCTAACAACAGGAGCAAACAGAGGTGAACTTTGGAAAAGCTGAAGGGACTGGTTGGCCCTGAGCCGGGAGCAAGGCACGTCACTCCTGCCATGAGCTCCATCCCTCGACAGGCAGCATTGTCAGGAGCTGAGCAGGCTAACAGGAGAGAGGTCAAGGGTCTTCTGGACATCTTCAGGCTGAAATGTGGGTTAAAAAAAAGTTTCATCTCAAACTGTGATTAAGAGTGGGGCAGCAATGAGACAAACAGTGAATTGTCAGCAGCTTCAGGAGTGATTCCTGCCCTGGGGGAAGTGCCATTCGTCTGTTTTGCTGTATACTAGGTCAGAGCTTATGCTAAAATATCACAGATTGTCAGCTTTGTCTGTGGCTTTGGGAATATTTCAGTGGCCCATGCTGCATGCACTGGCATTCTAATAGAGCTTTATGAAAGGGCTTTTTTGGTGTAATCCATCAACAGATAAGCCCAGGGAGAAAGAGAAGGAGAATCCAGTGCCTCTCCCAAGAGAGGCAGCAATGAAGATGCATGCATTAAGCATCCTCCTCTCCCTTTGATACACCCAGCATCGCAGGGCCTTTAAGGATCTCATCAAGAACATAGCAAGCTAAATGGGTGTCCTGCCTGACAAAAGATTTTCTTAATACTATTTTCACTTGTGGATAATAAAGGTCTTGTCTTGTCCTTTCCTGTATCCTTTTTTCCAGAGGAATAAATGTTTCTGGAATATGTGACCATGGAACAGCAATCTCATGGGGCTATTGTCAATTTTTATTGACTCCCCAGTGGAGCAGAAATCAGTGAAACAGGTTACTACAGACATAACTTGCTTGTTACACAGGTGACAGCCGTGCAAAGCTCTGACTAGGCAACAATTTCTCCCAGGACTGATGTTACACATCTGGGGCCACCAGTAGTGTTTAGTTCCCATGCAGCAGGAGCCCAGGGTGAGCTGCAGAGCACCTCTGTCTGTTGGCAGCTCTCCTCCCTCTCTTCTAACCAGCCCATGTGTCTGCAGGACCTGGAGGGTGATTTTATTAGCATCCAGCTGAGAGTGGCTGCTGCTCAGGGCTGTCTGTGCCCAGCATCTTTGTTCCTTGCAGCCCAGGCTGCCTGTGGCCTATTTTCTGGGCTCGTTACTGAAAAGTCTTGCATCTCCGGCTGACAAACTGGCTTTGCGCCCTCCTCTGCCAGGGAGATGGAGTCCCCCTTGGGCTGTGGAGACAAAAATGGCCTCTTTTTGAAGATGTTTCAGTGTCATCTTTCTCTTCAAGGTCAGATGGTGCCAGCATGCTCCCTTGTCCTTGGTGGACTGAAAGCATATGAAGCTTCTGGCTTTCCCTGCCTTTTTCTCAATTGTCTGCTTATCCATATAAAGTAGGGGAGACTTCTTCTGACTCTCCAAGAGCGAAGTGTGTACTTTGTATTATAATAGGTAGACTTTTCAGTCGTCACAGCTTCCCTTTTACCATTTCCTCCCTTGCTAGTATCTGTTTTCCTCTGAGAAACGTTTTAGACATGAGCAACACAGCAAAATACCCTGTGTTTCAGGATGTGCTGCAAAACACCAGAAGGGGGAATTTTTCATTTCAGAAAACAGTTACGTCTTCAAGGCCTCACGGTCGGTACAGTTCTAGGAGCTGCTTTGAACTGGAGAATGATATGAGATTTATTTTTTTTTTGAGTGACTCATGCTTTTTATAGATTACCAGTTTCACAGCTTTGGAGGCTGATAAGTTGGTCCACAGAGCAGGTGCAGCAAGTGCCCTGTGGAGGCCTTACTGTGCACACAGGTACCTTGCTTTAGTGTTGCTGCAGGGAGACATGGCTGTGGGGATGCCCTTGACTTCTCAACCCTACTGTTGTGCTTGCTGTAGTGGGGCTCCCAGGGCTTTAGGCTAGACATCTGTCTATGTGGGCACAGGGGGAAACCAGAGAGGACAGTCTCAGTGGGAGTGGGGAAGAGAAAACTGATGTGGGGAGGCTGGAGGATGTAGGAGAGACCTGTGCAGAAGCAGCTGTGTGCTGTAGTGTGGGAAAATGAATTCCACGTGTCCACAGGTACACTGCGCTGGGGACCTGAGTGTGCCCAGGGAAGGACTGAGCTCTGCCCCTTGGCACGCCTGTGTCTGAAGGGAAGCTCAGAAGAGCCTGCTTTGTGCACAGTGTGTTGTTATTGCTGCTGTACCTTCCTTCCCTTTCAGCAAATTTATGTCTTCTCGTAAGACTTTAGCCAGTAAATGGAAGTGGAAGGGGTGGGAAGTTGAAAGAAGATGTAAATGAATGTGATTTATTAGGTATTGTTTCAGCTTGGGGTTAATGCCTGAATCTAAGCGTGACTTTGCAGTAATTTACAACACGCTAGTTTTTGGAGCTGCAATACTCTTTCTTCTTTTCCTCTGGCTGTGGCATGCTCCTAAATATTATACTTTCAAATACCATGTCCAGGTGCTTTCTGAACATATGTAGAGCAAATGTGAGGCCTGGTTCTTCTCCAGGAAAGCGGCTTGGACCTTTGGTTCTGTCATTAGCCAGATGAGAGTCATCTCTTATGCCTGCTCCTATTCCCAGTCTCCTCTGGAGCACATTTTCTCCCAGATGCTCAGTTCCCCCTGGAAATGAATTTCATGTAAGAGCATTTTTAATAGGTTTCTGACAAAATTCGGTCCCACAGCTGGGCTAAATGATGGCAGGAGGCCTCCTTCTCCCTGTGTACTGTGCCCCACACCATGTGTCTGAGCGTTGCCTGGTGGTGACACACTTCCTGGTATCAGGATGCACCTTGGCCTCGGAAAATATGAAAGTCTTCATTCTGCAGACCTTTGCAGGCAACTTTTTCTTTATAACTTTCTTTATAATGTTTGGAGGTGGGGGGTTGTGTGGCAGTGGGAAGACGAAACCCATTTGCTGCTGCCTTTTAATTACCTTGAGGCAAGTTAGCCAAGTTGTAGATTAACTGTGCACTAAAGCCCAGCAATTACAGAGCCGTTATAGATATGCCATTATGTACATCCTTATGTTTATGACTTCATTCTTTCTTAACCCCCTTTCTCAAAGGCAAATACACTGAACATGTGGAATTCTTGCAGCCTGTCTTTCTCCTGAACAGGACATGCTCTCCTGCCTGCAATGTGCCCATCCACCCTGGGTCTCGGGAGGATGCCTGGGACTGAGAGACCTCGGGGAGGTGCCTGCTGGTGCTGCTGGGCATGGGCTGGGGCAGCAGAGGGCCTTGCCCACCCTGCCATGAGCACTGCAGGCTTTGGTGCTCCCTGGGGCTGCCCATGCTGTGCAAACACTGTCCAGTTATTGCTGGGGCCTGGCTTCGATGGAGCTCCTCAAAAACAAAGCAGGGCTTGGCGCTGGGAAGAAGGGTGTAAGAGTAGACACTGTCTCACAACTCCTGAGCACTGGTGGCAGAGGAAGAGTGGAGTAAACACTCCCTAGGCAGAGCTGAAGGCTGGGTCCTGTTGCTTAATGGCGATGGATGCTCCCTGCACAAAGGGCTGACAGAATGTGGTGCCAGGATCAGCCAGCACGCCACAGAGGTGTTTAATTTCCCCTTTGTCTGGGAGCTGGCAGCCCGTGCACATGCAACACAGGTCAGGCCAGTAAAAGGAACAGCCACCCCTTCCTTCTGCTCTCTTGCTGTCATGCCTGCTGTGGCAAGGGCAGACTTGCTGTCGGGAGCCGGGGTGCAATGCTGCATGGTGTTATGCTGCTTGGCTGTGGAGAGAACCAGCGCACGTCTGCTTGCAGAGCTGCTCCCAGTGTGTTCTCATCAGCTGGCTGATTTCTCTCTTAACAAACACGCTGTGTTGGCATGGTGGTCAAATGAATGCAGAAAGCGTTGGGAAATGCGTGTTGACTTAAAGACAGCTGGAGATTTAGCACGGTTCACAGAAACACCCATCACTGAGAAAGTATTCATAAAATCAACCAGCCACTTGCACTAGCTTAACGCTTCCACTTCTGCATGGGACAAGGAAACGCCAGCTCCTTGGCAAAACAAGTGAAGAGGCTCACTCAGGCATGCCTGAACCATAGAAGGGATCAGCTCCAAACTGGTTCTGATTCAGCCTGAAGAACCCATTCCCTCAGGCTTCATGCTGGTTGCCAGCGGCCAAGGTCAAAACCCCCAGTGACAGCAGGCCAGGGACTCCTGGCAGGCTTGGAAGAGTGCAAAGAAGAAAAGGGGAAAGGTAAATCCAGACCTGGATTTCGCAATTCTTTTCAAAACCCAGAGCTGAACATTACTGAGCTGGGCGGTACCATGGGTACAAAGTTCGCTGCTCAGGCCTGTCTCCCATGCTTTTGTTTTTACCCAAAGGTTTGCCACTGAGCTTGAAAATAAACTTGATGACATTGACCCCAGCAATGTGGCATATGCATGTGGCAATGGCCCCCCGTGTGTATCAACAGGACTGCAGCGCTTGGGGAAAAGCAGTTTTGGCACAGGCCGAGGCTGGAAGGAACTGGTCCTGGGCAGGGGAACAGCACTGGCTGTGCTTAGTGTCAAGCTCAAACCACTGCTGCCACTGGACAGGCAGCCAGGCCAAGGCAAGGGGGGCTTCAGAGGGGCATAGATCCTTGGAAAATCCTCCGTCCTTCTCCCTGGAGCTGTGCAATGCAGCAGGAGATATTTCACTGATGATAGCCTTCTTCCACAGTCTCAAATTCCTGGGTTCATCCCTTCTTTCTCTCTTCTCACCTTCACAACTAAAAAAAATAATTCATCTGCTTCCTAATGTCTAGGGATTTTTGGGACGTATAGAGTTAACAAGGTGGATTTTGAAAGAGACATAGTGTAGTTTAAGCCTGATAAGAAGTAGAAAATACAGGACTGAACACTGGGTGCAGCCTTCCTGTGGCTCATCCTCACCTGCATCAGGGTACCCCGCTGTCAGAAGGAAACGCTACCGCCCAAAGCATACACTGACACCCTCTCCCTTTGCAAGCAGAATTAATCATACTTATGTGCCATATTCCATTTTAATTTTTATTGCACAGTCCAAGATTAATGGTTAATGTAGTACGTCTCCCCATCTCCACTCCTATTACAATGGAGTGCTTTGAATAACTATTAACTTCGCAGTTAACTGAAAGAAAATTGTTAATCATCTACAAGCTTATGTTGCATAAAAATCATTCTCTGTAGCCTTCTCCCGACTGTGGGAGAGCCCCTTCCTCAACACTGACCTTCAACGACACCTGCTACCTGCAGCCTGCAAAACACCAAAGATCATACTACACAGGCTTATCTGCTAGCCAAGGTCATAAACCACACGAACTGATGGAGCACAACTTATGCTTCTTGCTGTTGGTGTTGATCCAACATCCAGCAATCCTGCTAGCAAAGATACGGTTCCCTGGACCCTCAGAAAGCACCTAATGAGTGGTTTTGTTTGTGGGTTGGGTGTTTTTTTTCCCAAGTCAGCAAGTTGAGGCTGATGTGCGGAGTGCTGTGTGTTACTGGGATACACGCTGTGGCAGTACAGCCTGTCCTTCCCCCTGCAGAAGACGTGCGCAGCCCGTCTCCAGTGTGGAGTGGGGATGCACCTTGGGAATTAAGCAGCACCCCTCCAGTGCAGAAAAGCCTGCTGGCACCACCAGGATGGGGTGGCAGCTTCTGCTGCTTTCTGCCTCCCCGTGGAATGGCTGCAAGCGGCTGAAGAGTTTGTCTGCAGAGGTGCAGGCTCCCTGTCAGGCAGTTCCAGGCAGGAGGCTTGCATCCAGCCATCCATTCAGGAAATAAATCACCCACTGTTTGTGAAGTAGGAGGGAAGCACTTGGGATGGTGAAAGATTAGCCTGTAAGCCTCGCAAAACTCCCCTTCTGGCTGTAAAGATGGACGGCGGATGTTGTGTTTTTTAGCTCTTTAAATGATTATTTCTGTGCCAGACTTATTAGGCAAGGTATTGTTGGGATCTTGGCAGGGAGATAAATACGGCTGCAGGCTTTGCAGTCGTTCCTCTCCGCATCTGGTCACTGTCAGGCCTTCAGCTAATAGGCCCAGGACTGTGTGCTACAGTAAACAGCCTCTGCAGCTGCAAGGGGCTAAATGTAACTATATATTGCTCCAAATACAAACATTTCCACATTAGGCATTGAGTGTCCTCCCCCAGCACAGAGCTACAGCCATTGACCTCGGGAGCCTGCACTGCATCAGCTCACCCCGGCTTCTCCTTGGCCAGCAAATCCTGTCTCTTTTTAAGGCTGTGGCTCTTGAAAGTGAGAGCAACAACCCCAGCTCGGGTCAAGTGTAACTTGGCCAAGCATTGTGCAACCTCCTGCATGCCGTCCCCATGCCAAGTGACCAGAAGCCACGGGGTGGCGGAGCCGGGAGTCTGACAAGGAGGGACTTGCTGGGCTTAGGTGGTGGCAAGCAAGGTGGGGAGAAATGGGTAGTCCTGGGCAGCAGGGAGCTGCGGCAGGAAAGGTTTTGGAGGAAGGCAGAGGTAGCTCCAGGACCTCCTAGGACTTTCTAGACATCTCCGACAGGGCCCTCCCAAGCACTACAGAGAGGTGGGAGGGGGCTCGGAGCCACTCTTGGCTCTTGCTTGAGCTTTGGACAAGTTCCTTTGCGTGCAAACCTGAAACTCCTTCTCTACAGGTGTCCCAGTACAGTGCTCAGCTTCCTCCCCTCTTCTTCCTCCCCTGCCATTTGCTTCCGTCTGCTCTCCAGGGCTGGGAGCCCAGCTGATTGCAACGAGGTGTTTGCTAAACATGTCTCCTGAGAAAGACAAACACTTCTCATCAGCTGGAGGCTTTGGCCACCTCTATGATAAAAATAAAATCGACTTCCATCCTGCATCTGCAGGAGCGCTCAGTCGCACCCCAAGGGAGTCCGTGAGTGGAAGGGGTTTGGTGTTGCTGTTTTCTGGCCTTACCTGTTCCCCAGTTGCCACGAAGGTCCACCCTTCTGTGCCCACTCAGGTTAACTGGGTGGATGACAGGGTTCAGGGTGGGGGGTTTCATTCTGACACAGCAGCTGGCTGTCTGAAAGCAAACTCCCCAGGAGGCTTTTCCAAGACTCAGCATCTAATGTGGCAGGTCTGTCCCAGACACCAGCCCCCAGCTTGGAAACCCAGCTGACCGGGCCCTGCTTAAATACATTCTGATTAATTAAGTGTTAGCCCGTTTTACATCAGCCCTCCAGCCTGCTTGTCCGTTGTGCAGCAAACTACTGCTCAGTGCTACGGGAAAGAAAGACGCCTTTTGCTGTTTGGCTGACTCCCGGCTGGATCAGCTGGCCAGGTGCGTGGCCAATTTCCATTGCTGCTTTGAAGCTGAGAAGTATTTTGAAAAGAATAGAGCCTTTAGCCCTGTAAGTAAAAGCCATTTATCTTAGGATGAAAAAGTGCTGGCATGGAAAAATTCCAATGCTATGAAAGTCTCTTTTCCTGGATGTCTTGGATACTTGCTGGATTAGGTTCACTGGTAAGGAACTCGGGGTTATGAATGTCTCTTTTACAGAAAAGAGCTGCAGAAGGAAAAGGCAAGCACTGGCATGCTTGTAAGTGGGACAGAGCGAGATTCCCCATGGACTAGACATTTCTGAGGTTGCTTTTAGAGGTACGGCCAGTAATGCTGCAGCGAGCAGAGGTGGTAGTAAATACCCTATCGTAACCATAGCCGTTACCATTTCCCAAGGGTATAGTATCAGCAGAATACCTTATATAAACAAAAGCAAAGCTCTATTGGCTTTGCTCTGCATGGCTGTTTAATAATGCTTTGTACTCCATACAGAGAGTGTTTTATAGACACTAATGAAATTAGCCTCACGATGCTCTGGTGAGGTGAGGATGTGTTATTAGCCCTTTCCCTGGGCTGAGCATGCGTGTGGTGCAGGACTCCCAACTGTGTGGGGTGCGTATTCCTGTGCTTTCCAGCAGGAGACACCCCAGTAGGATGGGACCTTCTGCAGCCCCTGGTCTGCTGCTCCACCACTACCTCCTTGGCTGGTTTCTGCTGCCTGGCACCAAGGGTGGGTGCCTGAGGAGGTGGCAGTGGCAGCACACATGCTGCTGTGTCACCCTCCTGCAAGGCACAGGCTTTACCCTGGGTCAGAACAATTTTTCACAACCCAAGGTCTGATGAGCAGAGACAGAAAACTACGATTCTCCTCTTGGTCACTCAGGGTGTCTCTGCTGAATTTCAGGACCTTATGTCAGCTTGTAATGGTTGAACTCCAGGACTTTTCCTACACGGCCAGTGACTCCGAACAGCAGCCTGGATAGCTGGGATGCTGGAGCGGAGAATCTCTCACTTGCATGGCTATGACCTCTTTGGGTGAAAGATGGGGTGTTAACTGCAGTTGTGCAATGATCCTGCCGTTCTCATGCACAGTAGCCCCAGTTTTGTCACAAACATCAGCATTGGCCCCGGGGTTGTTATTGGAGCTACCACTGATGCTTTGCTTTAAATAGATCCTAAGCAAACCTCTCTGTTTGTTTTTCTTGACATGGTACTGACTGGTGCTTTCCAAGAAACAAGGGAAAAAAAGCTGGATTCACAGTGGTGACTTTGACTCCATCTGGCAAGAGCAAACTGATCTCCTAAGTGAGAAAAGCACAGCCATGAAGAGGAAAAGTAAATGGGTCACTGCGAGAAGCAGCCTGTTCCTTCTGACCCAGTGGCTGCAAAATCTCACTAGTTCTTGGTTAGAAAATCCCTCCATTTTAGGATTGCTCTGTGACAAAAGTACCAAAGGGCTTTCCAGATACATGAGATCTGCATATGGAGGTTCATAGTGGATTTCATAAAGTTTGCTGCACTTTACTCCACTCTCCTAGGTAAATATTTTGCTTCCAAATCATCATTTGCTTTTCTAGGTCGCATGGCCCATGAAGCTGGTAGGCTCGTGCCCATTGCAGGGGTGAATTCCTGACAGAGTGGAGGGGGGGGGCAGAGGTCCTGGGGAACAGGAGATGCACTGGATGACCCCATCCTGCCCCCGCCCAGAATGTGCTGCATTCCCCCTGTGGAGTCTACAGGCTTGTGGTGGCCTGGGAGCTTGGAGGAAGGGCTGAGACCTTGCTCCAAGCTGGGCTCTGGTGAAAGCACTTGTTTTTGAGCTCTCTGGTGGGAGATCTGGACTTGGGGCAGCTCAGATGGGTACCCTGGAGGTCTGCATCTCCTTGAACTAAAGGGGAGCTACCGTGCATCCTGGGGAAAGAACATTCTGGAAGCCCCTCAGAGTCTTTCCTGTACTTCCTTTGTTGTGTTACTGTGTTCTGCCTGTGCAGTACTAGCACACAGAGCATTGAAAATGATCCCAGTCATTCAGAGTGGAAAAAAAATATGCCACGCTCAGGCTTGAGCCTCTGTTATGAAATGAAGGGATGAAAATAGCACTTTTTAGCATCATCTCCATAATCTGACTCACTGCATCCTCCTAAAGATTTGTTGTCTGGAGTCTGCCTGCAGTGCTGCTTTGATTCTGTGGCTCCGCAGGGATCTCCACCTGGCTGCCCTTGGTTGGCATTGGGCTGCTGGAATACAGCTGCCAGAGCAAGAGGCAAATCCCAGTGCTCAGGGCTTCAGCCCTGGTGAGTCACCAGTGTTTGTCCAGCAGTGAGCTCAGGATTTTGGGCACACCTTTCTGAGCTTCTCCTTCTGACCACTCATGGGTGCTTGAAGATGCAGTCTGGTTTGTCTGGGAACAGGTGTTGAACCTGAGCTTTTCTGACCTAGGAAGGCTTTGTGTCAACTGCTGTGATCTGCTCAGGTGTAGATCTGGGGCACAGGGGGTCCTGGCAGGTTGTGCTGCTGCTGGTTGCAGCCAGGCTGGGAGATGCAAGAACACACAAAGAAGCAATGAGGGCCCAAGGCAATGCTTCCCTCTTCCTCAGCCAGAGGTCTGAACCCTTCGTGAAGTGGCCACTCTGAATAGTCCACATTTAAATTCATGAACTTTGCTTAAGGAAGAGGTGGAAATCTAGTTTTGGGGAGAACTCCGTGATTTGGAGGTAATTATATTAATCATGGACAGAGCCAAACCCCATATTGCAACACAAGCTGAAACTTGGATGTACTTGCAGACTTCATGAGGTCTGGATCTAAATTTTGTGACTAGCTCTTTCTTAATGATTGGCTGGACTGCACACTCTTGAAATTCAAACTTTCCATCTCCTAAAAGCTCCACCTCCGGAGGGAAGTTGCCGAGAGCATTGCCCACACACAGCACATCAGGTGGGCTTCACATTATGGGGGGTGGTGGTGGTGAAAAATGCAGTTTAGTTTAATTTTAGGGCTATGGTAACACATCTTATTAGGCATGCAAGAAATGCCAGGGAGAGCTCAGGCCAGGTTTTGTTGTCTGTGCCAACCAGCAAGCTGTGGAGGGAGCTTGAGGCCCTGGGGCAGGCTCTGCCCTGCCTGCTGCTGATTAGAGCAAAACTTAAGTTTGAGGGACGCTTCTACAGACTCTGTTATCACGACATGTAACATTGGCAACAGTAGGCAGTCTTGATGGACAGGCTGAAATCCCATCTTAGTCTGAGCTGACCTCTGGCCTTTTGTAACACTGCTTAGAATTTGGGCTTTTTATCATCTGAACGTTAAGGCTATGGTACTTCCCACTTGGGATTTTTTCTCCTTCCTGTAGTGCCCGGAATATGTGTTAACAGTCTATTGATGGAAATGATAATTAGGGGATTTGTCATGAGAAATGAGCATGAACTTTTCAAGCTGTCATTCAAAAAAAGGTTTTTTAGAGTCAACTCTCGATTATCTGTGGGTGTGTTATCTGAGCTGCAGATTAGATGTGCTATGTTTAAAAAACCCAGAACTCTTTCAGAGCCATTATAAAGTATAATGCACAGCTTTTTTTTTTTCTTCTTTTTTATTTATAACCCCATACTGCATCTTAAACTTGCTTTTTCAAAGTAAAAGTATTAAAGCACTACATTCCCGAGGCCTTATTTACATGTATTTTGTATTATTTGTTTTGCTTTTCTTTCTTTGCCCTCATTACCCCGGATACTGAAAGCTGAGCATATCAGATTATAGCATCTGTGGAGGAGGGCATGTGACACGGTAACCTTTCCCCAGCTGTTTTCTTTTCTTCTGGTGCTGCATAAGAGTTTCTAAAGTGTGATGCTGCACAAACAGATGGGCTGGAGAGGAAGAAAGGGGTGATGTGCTCTGGAAAAAAAAAAAAAAAAAAAAAGCAGCCTATACCTGAAGGAGCAAGAGTGAGTGACAAAGAGCTGAAAGAGAAGGGATGTCTTGGAAACCATTTGTCAGGCTGGAGGAGCGGCGGCCTGTTAAAAGCATGCCTGTTCAGTTAAAAGGATGAATTGACAGACGAAAGCTCAGTGCAAATTCAGCTGCCATCACTTCAAAAGCCCTCACAGCTGAATCAGCAAATTTCTGTTTCCATACATAATGGATGCAGCCAGCATGCCATTATGATGCCCACAACAAGACTTTCGTTAAACTCCTAAATCAGCCATTTATGATAGTTGCACTCTATAGCTGTAGCTTGCGTCTTCCCAGGCCTTCTTCTCTTCTCATGCCTTTTGTTTTTGCAGCCCTGGGAACAGCTGCCGAAGCAGTGATTTTGGGGAGGGAGCAGTACAGCCTTGGTGCCACCCATGCTGAGATTTTCAGCTGTGCCTTTCACATTCACTTTGGCCTGTGCACTGCTTGCCAGTCTCACCGACCCATGGCAGCGCTGCCTGTCCCCAGTGTTAGCCAGGGGCTGGGGTCTGGTAGCATTGGTGGACTGACCCACATGGCCCTGGCATATGGGAGGGCAGAGCCAGGGTGCTTGGCACTTTATCCTCATGCTTGTTCCTGCTTCTTCCTTGCCATCTCCTCGCTGCCTCTGCTGTCAGAAACACCCTTCCTCTGTCACCACCTCTTCCCAAGCATTCCTGCGTCTCCCAGCCTGGAGCTGCTGCCCTGTTCTCCTCCAGACGTGCTGTGGTTTGGGGCATGTTATCCTCCTGCCTGGCTTAACTCCATCCCTATCACTGCTGGGTACAGCCAGTGCTAGAGAGGGGCCCAAATCAAACCCACCCAGACCTTGGCAGCATTTGGGTCCAGATCCCTGGTTTGATTAAAAAGGTCTCTGAGAAGTGACACCTGGCATTTTTTTAGTGTTGCTTGAAGAGTTTGAAATTAGCTCAGGATTTTCACAAAAACAAGTCATCCTGACTGAAATATTATTGAATGGTTGTCAACGTTAATCCAAAACCTATCACCCTATAATAGTTTTACTCTCATTTTATTTTGAGCTGAAGGAATGGAGAAGGAATGAGAAAGAGTGAAAAAGAAGACTTTTTCTGTGAAATAAAATAAAGTAAAATAAAGCAGGCAATTCCAACTAGAACATTTTCTGAAAGCAACTTTTGGTTGAAATTTTTCTTAAAAAGTGTTGGTTGAGAAATGTCAACCAACTCTAATATCTTATGAAAGATGTTGCACTTAATAAAACTGCAGGCAGGCGGGCAGAAACAATATGCCCATTCATCTCTGCTTAGTCCTGCTTGCTCCTTTTCCCTGCTGCCCTGCTCGCTCCCGCAGGCACAAGCCCTGTCTGGTGACATGAGCCCTTCCACTGGCTTCGGTGGGATTTCTGGGCTAAGAAGTCACATTGTGAGCCGCAGCCAGGGTAAGCAGCAGCCTGCAGCAGCACAGGGAAGCAAACATCCCTGCACTGGGGGACGCACAGTGTCTTTGAGGTGCCATGAGTAGTGGGAGCTGCGACACCTCCTATGGATGTGCTACGTGGAGGCCAGTAAAACACAGGGAGCAAGCAGCAGTGCTGGCTAATCCCCATTTCCTCAAACAGGCATTTTTCCTCCCTCTCTTGACCCTGGGGATATGTAAAAGCTGGCTGTGCTGCTGGCGAAACATGGCCTCAGAGAGCTAGAGGAGGGAAGAGGGAGCAGCTGGGGCTTCGCTGGGGTATGGCACCTCTTGCAGGGGCAGCAGTGGGGCAGAGCTGCCTCTGGGGGCTTCCTCTGCCGCCCCGCTCCAGAGGTGGGACCGTGGGGACTGCAAAGAGCTTACTGCAGGCACAAGCAGCGTTTGTGTTTGCTGTGCTATTTCGGGAAGTTTTCATAAGGTAAATAGGGGCCCCTTCTTGATTCATTGAGGTCATTAGTAAACCGTAGGATGGTATTTACATTGCTAAGGTATTCGCACAAGCTCTCTCCCAGCCAGCAAGTTCACCGGGGAGGAGGTGACCTTCAGCGTTTCTTGTTTTGCCCTGTATCTGGCATGCGGGGGGCCTGCCTGTTTGACTGGAGTGCCTGGGTACTGTAATCAAAATAAATCATCCTTATCGTCGCTGGTGGTGATACTGCAATGGAAACAGAAACAGGCGCCTGCTTTGCACTTTGTGAAAATGACATCATTGCGAGGAGCGGGATGGGAGGTCAGAGGATGAACTCCAGGCGGCTGCTGCCTCCGCCTTTCCTGAGCCCTGCTCTCCTACCCAGTGACTGGGGTGCCGGTCTGCTGTCCGAATTAACGCCAATAAAAACAAGGAAGTATTTCTAATGAGAGAAAGGAGAGAGCGTGGTGGTGTTCTGGTTCAGCCTATCCCATTTTTTGTAGCAAAACTGACAGAGGAACCCCCCCAAGCCCCCTGTGTCCCCCCTCCCTGGGTGTACCATGGAACACAACTTTTCATTTTGGTTGCCTAGTCTGCTTTGGAGGAAAAAAAGTGTTCAGTGAGTAGTGGAACTATTTAAGACTGCTTTTTTTTTCCCATGAATTTACATGGTTCTCACAGCGTGGAGGGCTGACTTTGAATTCTCATAATACTGAAGAAAATGAGCACTCAGAGAATCTACTCACACTAGCACTGCTATGGATACCATAATCATAGGAAAAAATTTCACAGTTTGCATGTATTAAAACCCAGCAACTTCACTTAAAAGCAGGCCACAGGTTGAAGACTGAATACTCTGATGCCCAATGTAGTGTAATAATTCTTTTCCTTCAAAGGAGGATTTGTAGAAACCCTGTCCAGCTGCATATTTTCATGAAGCTTATAACAGCAACTTCCTATCTCAGAGGCTGAAATGTTTCAAAGAGGATTTTCCGGATGGTGTCAAAGAAAACAGATGTGGGAAAGGTGGGGAGATGTGCAGGAAAAAAAGGGCTTGTGCGTGAAGCAAAACCAGGTGAAGCAGGCCCTTCCTCCGACCGTGAGCAAAGTGCCCAGGCTGCCCATGCCTCTGCTGCCTGGCCATCAGTCAGGGATGAGCATGTGTGATGTTTGCACTCAGTCTGTTGAGCACTTTGGTCTCTTTGGGTAGGAGATGCCTCTCCCTTGCCCTTCAAACCCCAGGCTAAGGTGCTGGCTTCTCCACTGTTTCTCTTGATTTTGTCCCTTTCCTCCCTGGGAGAGGGTCATCACGGGCATCTCAGCTGCAGGGTAAGCCAGGGAAGGCTGCCCCCTTGGTGAGTCACCCCGTGCTCCCCAGTGATGCTCTGCACTCTGGCAGGAGTAGGCAAAGGGCTTTAAGTTGAGTTGCTTTAATGCTTCCACACTCCTCCTTTTCTTCCTGCCTCAAAGAGACAAACCTGAGCTTTGAAGTCTTTGAAATGACATCAAAGGATGAGATTTCCAGAGGACTTAAGGGAGTTGGGTGTATTCATCCCATTGATGGTCAACAGGAGATGGGTGCTTAATCCCTGGAGGTGCTGGGAAGGAAGCGAGAAGCAGTTGGCAGCTCCACAGCTTTGTAAAAAACAAATCCTGCCTTTCTTCTGAAGATAAAACATGATGGATTTGAAGATGATGTCCAAAACTCAGGTTTGCTGTGAAAACTGCCAACTGCTTTTTAAAGGAGAAGCACTTAAAACAGCCTGTGATTTTGCCCCATCTGGAAGATGGCAATTGATATGATGATAACTCAGGTGCTGCCACTTGCTCCCCTCTCTGCATCACTGCTGGTGTAGCATGACCTTGCTGGAAACCTGGAAACCTCTTAACACGGAGGCTGTTACCCACGGAGGCAGTAACACTTTCTCTGCCTCTTTTTGTGTCATCTTTTGGTACAGCCTGTGTTACTTTTTGACAGGGGGATCACCACCTCTTTGTTTCTGCTGGTGAATGTTAAACTTGGGTGGTTTCATTCTGCCACCCTCAAGGAGAGAAGCAGCCTGCGCCATCGGGATCTTCTCACTGCCACCAGTGACGATGCTGGCTCAGGACCCTGAGGTGCAGACAGGACTTGCCGGGAGCTATAAATTCTGTTTTGGCTGAGCTTGCTCAGAGCAACATGCCACCAGTTGAGTGAGCTTGTGAGGCACAGGGCTACCGCTGTCCCTGTCCTTGGGGCTGCTCTGGGCTGAGCTGTGGGGAGAGGTGGTGGGAGGGGGCTGCGGCCGAGGGCAGCCGTCAATGGGTTCCTGCAAAAAGGCAAAGGAAACTTGGCTGCGGCCTTGCTGTTGTACTATTTTTGTTCAAGGTAATAACAGGAACTCCACTGTAAATAAAAATAGACAAGTGAAGAATTTCCCAAGTCTGTCTTTGCTCATTTCTTTCCTGGTGAGGAATTATTCCACTCCAGAAGAGTAAATCCTTCTTGTCTGCTCCTTGGAAACTGGGACAATAACACTGGAAGGGAAAGAAGAGATTACAAAGTTGTCACGAGGGTGACAGCAACATATTGTACACTGAGTGCCAAAAATGCATCCTCTAAAGCAAATAATAGCCATGCTCTGTGAGGCTCGCCCTGACAACATGAAGGCGGGCAGAGCCAGTCTCGGCTGCTCTTCATGCCAGCTGCCTTGCCAAGCCTGCGCTGGGCCAGGGCCCTTATCTGCCCAGTGGGGACCTGTGGCTGGCTCTTGGAGTGGGTCTGCCACTTTGCTGTGCCTGTCACCCGCACTTCAGCAGCACCCCACCTTCAGCAGCACAGAGCATTCCTGACCTAGCTGATAACCAAACAAGGGGTGGAGGGTGTTAGCTTCTTTCCCTGATGAAGGGCAGCAAAGCTGGTGAGGAGTCTGGAGACCAAGTCTTATGAGGAGCAGCTGAGGGTTGTGTAGTCTGGAGAAGAGGCTGAGGGGGAGAAAGGAGCTTATAGAGAGGTGGGGATCAGTCTCTTCTCCCAAGTAACATGCAATAGGACAAGAGGAAATGGCTTCAAGTTGTGCCAGGAGAGGTTTAGATTGGATATTAGCAAAAAAATCTTCACTAAAAAGGGTTATCAAGCATTGGAACAAGCTGTCCAGGGAAGTGGTAGAATCGCCATCCCTGGAGGTTATTTAAAAGATGGGTAGACATAATGTTTATAGGCATGACTTAGTGATGGTTTTGGCAGAGTTAACTTAGTGGTTGGACTTGATCTTAAAGGTTTCTTCCAACCTAGTCAGTTCTATGATTCTATGATATCTAGTGTCTTTTTACGAAAGACATCCTTTTGCTGCAAAGTCTGAATTTCTGGGGGTACTTTTTTCTTCCCATATGAGCCAGGGAGCTGAGACTCTCCCACCTTCACCCACTGAATGTGTCTTTTGGTTAATAACTACTGCTGTAATCAGAAAAGCGCATTAACTGCATTATTCCCACAGAACCATGAGACTCTGCCAAGCGCTGGATTAACTGACCCTAACATCTTGTCACAGTCTGCCTGCCCCTCCGATGGTACTACAGGCTGCTTGCTTGTTCCATGTCAAGTGTTCTTAGTGTTCGAGGAAATCCCAGGTCACCTGGAAAGACATTTTACAAGGACCCCCAGCAGATGCTTTGAGGACCACCCTGCAATGTGCTGTAGACCGCAGTGAGGATGGGATGTGGCAGGGTCAAAGGGAACACTGCACAAACTCAGCTGAAAACTTCGCCCTGCCAGAGGCCTCTGTGTACAACGCATGCTCACACTTCCCGCTGCGGCTGGGGGTTTACAGGGAGAGTTAGTGACTCACCAGGGGTGGGAGTCTTGTTAAAGCTGTCAGACAGAGGTAGCATCAAAAGCTCACCCAGTTTCAGATGTTGATTTTTCCATGCTCGGCTATTCATGGCTACAATAACAAGGTGGCTAAACCCATTATTATTGTCTGCGCAGAAAGTGAAGGACAAAGGATGTCTAGTAAATGCAGAAATGTTGTGGGGTTTTTCTTAGCAGATTGTAGGCAGTAAGATAGTATTTCCAAACTCCTTATTTTTGAGAAATTTAATTATGCTTTAACTGAAACAAAAATGTGAAAACATAGAAGGTAATATATCTTCTCTGAAAGTGCTTTACCAATTTTTTAGTAAAACCCAGTCATTGATATTGCGGGATAGACGCTTTGAAGAAAGAAAGGAGGGTAGATTGTTGTTTCTGCCCCCAAATCCCTGCCAACCCATGATCAAACTTCTGATCAAAGTTTACAAAGTTTGAAACTGCAGAGTAAAGAGAAATGCAAAGCAGCTTGTGAATGAAGAGGTGTGAAACTGAGAGCGTGAAACAGCAGATCTGATCTGTCGGGTCAGCTTTCTCTGTCTACTGAGATGTAACCCACAAAAGATCAGGAAACTCTGCCATACAACATTTGGACTTAAGATCTTTAAAATGGCACATGGGAGATGGATACCCAGGGAAAGAGGCATGTGCGTGAGTATGAAACCTTGCTAGCAGAGATAACTAGCTCTGAGAAGCTGAATAAGGCCCGAGAAGTCCAGGTTCTGTCCTTACTCATGAATGCAGTTTTTGTCGGTGGCTGTGGATATTTGAAGGATGAAGTGCTTGGATGGTCTCACTCCCTTTCCGCCTCCTGCTGTCTGCATAACTGTCAGAGCGGCTCTGGTGTCACAGTCGTCTAAGCAGACATGAAGCTCCTCCATGCCCCTACCCAGGTTGCCTTACGGAGGAGTAGAAGACAATTGAGACTGACAGTAAATGCTGCCGGACAAAAAGTAGGTGGTGGTTCTAATTTAGGGATGCTCTCTAATATTTCCTATCCTCCCTAATTTTACCCAATTTCTCTCTAATTTAGGGTTTTGGTGAACATTGGTTGGCTAAAGCTTAATATAGACAATGCAGAAAGGTGCTGTGTTCTTTCACTGCCTTGTTGAAGCCTGAATTTTCACAGCAGCCTGCTGTTACCACTGCTTAGGAACAGGATCTTTACGGAGTACATTACTTCTATGCTTGTCAAGCATTTCCAGAAAAAAATCTTTGTATTTAAAGATTTTTTATGAGGTTTATGATCAAAAATATTCTGAGCTCAAAGCTTAGTCCCTCTGATGTACTAGCCTTTTTTTCATCATGGCATCAGTCTAGCCAAGCACTTGAATCCATGCTTAAGTTTAAGTGGATGCCTAATAGAGTTAAAAACAGCGTCAGCAGTGTCCCTTGCTGCCCTACTGAACAGGCACAGGCAATGTGTAAATGTAGTTGTCTTGCTGAATCAGAGCTAAGTGATAATATGCTCCCACTAGCTGAGACGGAGCAGTGAACTGCACGTGTTAACAAGGTGAGATTTCAGAGTGGAGGTGATGTTAGAGGACAGGGAAACCAGCTTTTAATAGCAGTCACTGCACCTTGACATAGCTACAAGACAAGGGTCTGAACTGAAAGGGCAGGATTTTGAGACATAACTTGGAAGTGTTCCGGGACTTTTGCATCTTTATTGGCTTTCTGTGCAGGCATACAACGGGGAAGGTTTCTTCTGTTCTTATGTCTGCAGTCATACATCTTAGTTTCTCATGGTGGGACAAATAGGCCACCAAGAACAGAAAGTAGGACATTTGGCCTCTCTCCTCAATAGGAGGTGCAGTGCAGATTGACTTCTGAGAACTAGGACAATACCTCCAAAGTAGAACAGCTGGTCACCCCTTTCCTGTGTGTGTTGCCTTACAAATGTATCCTTTAAAGCTCAAGATTTAAGAGACATTTTTGGCCTACTTAGGCAAATATTTTCTGAAAATAGGGGCAGATACACTGGAACAGACCAAAACCTCTGCTTTCCTTCTGGAGCACCAAGCGGAGCTAGCAATCAGAGGAGCCACGTGCTGGGCAAATCAACCCAACAGGTGCTCTGCATCACTTCTTGCATATCGAGCAATACCACAGTGACAAATTAGCCATCCCTAGCCAGGAGGTGCTCACTTTTCAGCAGCAGAACATGGACAGATGATATTACAATGCGGTGTGAGATGACGTTTTATTGTAATGGAAATTGTAACCAAATGTAATTTGTGTGTGTGAGCTATATATGTATATAAAATGACCGGAAACAAAAATCTGACTTTCATTCAGTAAAATATATAGAAAGCAACCACAAAGGGTTTCATTGTACTGCATTAAGGTCCTCTCTAAGTATAATTAGGCCCATAACGTCTACCTTTCTATTTGAGTGCTAATGATGCCAGTGGAACAGTAGCATGTTGTCCTCATCAGTAGAATGTGCCTGGGGACCACTCAGCAGCCTGTGTGGGTAAACAGGAACAGAGACTACAAACCAGGTCAGCTAGAACAGTTCTTGGAAAGACACTGCTGCCCTTACTGGTTGAGGAAAATCCCTCCACGGCTCCCTTAACAACATCCATTAAAGTTTCCACCTGGTTGCATCTTGGGCTAATCCCACGTGGGCTTCTCACCTTGAGCCAGAGGTTACTCAGAGTGTCTGTGCTGCTCTGAAGTCTGGGTTCACTCTCTTGGAACTCATCATTAGTCAAGTCAGGTATGAGGCTGAATCTTAATAGTTAGAGAGGGAGGCTAATGGAAAGGGAAGCCTTCCAAATTTTTTTATCCAGTGAGTGTACTATGGTAATGAATTTGGAGCCAGTGGCTCCAGTTGTAGTGGGAAGCTCACTGCCTTGAGAACAGGTCTTTAATCCACATGAAGAGGTGTTTCATAAGCCGTATGTGATGCCCTGCTTTGAATATTAATAATCAGCGTGCTTATTCAGCTCACAGCCATTTCATGGAAATGCTGTGTCTCTGTGAGGCCAGACTGAGCCCTTGGGTGCTCTGATTTATTTTTGCAAAGACAGTTTCAGGTTGTTCTGTACTCTTAATTCAGAATTTGTATTCAGCTTAGAGTCTCTGACACCACTGCATATATATTAGATAATATTAACTGATTTTAGATTTAATGAAAATGTGAAGGAGACTGCAGGACAGCAGACTTGTTCTACTTAGCCAAGTGACCTGTTAGTTATATACTTCATGAAGTTACTTAATCTTTTACAGGGCAGCCCCTTCTAAAATAAAATGACACGAGGCAGCAACTGTTTTGGTGAGCACTCATGTTTTTAAACGCCTTCAGCAAAAGCTGGAGAATGAATATTCAGTGTGAATTGATACACATTCTAGCTGTGTCAGCCGTGCAGCTTTTGGGTTTTACATTTATGTTTGTGGGTAGAGCCGGGAAAATGGCAGCAACAGAACCTCTTCTGTAGCCCTTGCTCCCACTGAGTGTTGATCCCGCAGAGCTGAGGGCACTGCCCCTGTGGCAGTGAGTGGCAGGCTTGCAGTGAGGTGAAGGTCTTGGAAATGGATGTGGACAACCC
Organism: Thinocorus orbignyianus; assembly: GCA_013400375.1. NCBI lineage: Eukaryota > Metazoa > Chordata > Aves > Ciconiiformes > Thinocoridae > Thinocorus > Thinocorus orbignyianus. The sequence goes on from VXBW01008502.1 coordinate 1,485,567, forward strand.
TGATTATTTTTAATATTGGAATATGCTTGTGATAATGTCTGGGGAAGACAGCTTGGGCTCCTAACGCTGGGCCATGGTCATGCCCCAACCCAAGCAGTCAGGAGCTGAGCCGAGCCAGCTGCCTCGTGGGGAAACCTTCCCACAAAGTCAGACGTAGTGAGCAATGAACTGTGACTTCTGCGTGACTCGTTTGCTCTCCCAGGGCCAGAAAGAGATGAGGCAGGTATTATGTTTTTCTCTGGGTAGTTACTACCTTTGCATGTGCTCCCCATTAAAAAGTAGCATTGTTACTTGCTAGCTATGACCTTTGCTCACTGGTGACCAGCAGAACACAGTACATACTTGCAATATAAGGATCCTGCTCCGTGGCAGGGCAGAGGCAAGGCAGGGTTTGGTGTGCATGTAGCTAATTTATCATAGAATCATAGAATGCTCAGAGTTGGAAGGGATCTTAAAGATCATCAAGTCCAACCCCCCTGCCATGGGTAGGGACATCACCCACTAGACCAGGTTGCTCAAAGCTCCATCCAGCCTGGTCTTGAACACTCCCAGGGACGGAGCGTCCACAACTTCTCTGGGCAACCTGTTCCAGTGCCTCACCACCTTCACAGTAAAGAATTTCTTTATGAAAAACAGAATTTGTGTCACACAGAGGTGCCTAGTGTTTACATTGTAAGTCCTGTCTCTGCTTTTGTTCCTATGCTTTCCGCTGTCTCAAAGGAACTATTTGGAAGAAAGTAACTCAGGATCTGAGCTTCTGGTGGTATATAAATTCTCATCTGGTACAAAATTTAGGAGATGGTTCAATCCAGTGACACTTTCTTGATGCGAATATCTCTGGGAGGCAGAAGAAGTAGAAAGCCAAAGCTAAGAAAGGCTCACTAGTGTCTTTGAAAGATGTCTCCCAGTCCTCCAGTGTGACAAAACAGACAAGCGGTGAGTCGAAACCGTTGCCTCGTATGCAGCAAGTTTCTGTTTTATTGTTTTGTTCTGCCACTTTCCACTCTTGTCTGTGAAGTCTAATGTTGCACCTTGCGTTTAAACTCAGATTGTAACTCCTCTCCAGGGAACATTTTATCCTGCTCATTCCAGGCAAGGACCGCAACCTAGAGTTAACTTAGAAACTGCTAAAGGTGTTCTGCTCAAAATCAAGGCAAACTGGGTGCCTATGGATCTCTGTCGCAACTTCTCTGATGGTGTGTTTAGAGGTATGCTTCACAGTGGTGGTCTCCTCTGTTTCTCCTCCAGGCTCCCCAGCTTGGGAAACTGGATGGAGCACAGCAGCTCTCTTCTGGCCAGGGCAGTAGCAAGTCCCACCATTGGACCAGAGCATGCCTCTAGCTTGCGTAAACTCATCCTAGTCTTTGGATTGATTAAGAAAACAGGAAGAAATCATTATGAAAGGAAATACCTGTATGCAAAGCTCAAGCACATAAACCTTGCAAACTGTGCTTACCAGCAAACCTGTCCTCTCTACTGCATTCATTCCTGCGTGATGCCAGAGGCTCACTTAATGCTTTGGATGAAATTCTTCTGGATTTCACTTGTGCAGCCCATGACAGAAATGTTTGCAGGATCAAACAGACCAGATGCCTTGCAGTGACTCTTCCCGGTGGGTGGGAGGGCACGGCCACACTAGACTTCAGGCTGGGTAGATAAGAAGTGCTTGCAGAGACAGGGGCCTGGGGCTCCTCCGTGAGGGACAACTGTTACTCTGCTGAGCCAGAAGAGAAGAAGCCTCCCCACTGGTGCAAGGGCAGCAACATAAATATGATAATGAGCAATGGGTAAGTAGCCTCCAGGTGTTTCTGGGTACATCATGTAGTGAGGAGCTGTTCTGGGCTGCACATGTCTCCTATGCAAGATCAAGGTGTGATATGCAAAGCCCTCTGTGGGGTGAGAAAGCAGAAAATAAATAATGCAACTCTCTACCAAAACTGTAACTCTCTGCTGATGAATTCAAGAAGCATCAACGAGCATCCTGAGCTTTGATAGCATGTCAGATCACCCAGCCTGAGTTTCAACAGGAGATCAAGCTGCTCACAGCAGAGAGGAATGAAAACATCAGGTGTACTGCAGGCAGGGACAATTTCAATGCCCCCTCTACCTCCCACTAGAGAGGCAGGTGGGAAAGTGGAGTGGGTGCTGTGTGTCATTAGCCTTTGGAAGACCCTCTCGCCTACCTGCCACTCTCTTGACTGCAGGCCTGCTCCTCTGCCCCAGTGAGCCCGTTCTCCTTGCCTGGCGAGCATGTTTGGTTTCTTTGGTGCTTGAGCTCATCTGGGAAAGTGGCAGAGCTCTTGGAAGACAGGAAGGCTGTGCAGAGACACAAAGAGTCAACAAGGGTGTGAGAGAGAGGGAATAGTGGTCAAAGAGAGCTGAAAGGCTCCAGATCTCCTGGAAGGGGAGCTCTGACCTCCTGGGGGTGGGGGCCGGTAGAAGTCAAACAGCTGTGTCCCTTCTCCCTTCATGTGCTATCAACTTGAGAAAATAGTCAGGATTGTTTGTCTTACGAGTGTTCTTTGCCTAGACGTGCAGGGGAAACTCTATTGGGTAAAATATATCTGTATCAGAGCACCTCTTCTATGAAGACAGGCTGAGAGAGTTGGGATTGTTCAGCCTGGAGAAGAGAAGGCTCTGGGGGAACCTTACAGTGGCCTTCCAGTACCTAAAATGGGCCTACAGGAAAAATGAGGAGTGTAGTGATAGGACAAGAGGTAATGGTTTTAAACTGAAAGAGGGTAGATTTAGATTAGTAGATAGTAGGAAGAAATTCCTCACTCTCAAGGTGGTGAGACACTGGAAAAGGCTGCCCAGAGAAGTTGTGGATGCTGCATCCCCAGAAGTGTTCAAGGCTAGGCTGGATAGAGTTTTGAGTAACCTGCTCTAATGGGAGGTGTTGCTTCCCATGGCAGGGGGTTGGAACTCGATGATCCTTAAGGTCCCTTCCAACTCTAACCATAAATCTATGAAATGTAGATGCTGCTCCTCAACCATCCCGACTCGCAATGGGGATGGTGCCCTCATGGTTTTGTAACACCACATGGGACCCAGAAGCTGAGGCTGGGGTGGCTGCAGTGTCAGTAGAGTGGTCTTTCTCCTCTATTACACCAGACATGTGAAATCTCTTCTCCCTTGCAGATCTGGGAGGCATCCATCTCTGTGAGCTTTTTTCAGGGCTTCAGCAGGTTTGGTCTGTTTTGGGTACAAGAAAGAGATGGCTGAAGAGTCTGCTCCTGATGAGCAAGAAGAGAGGGAGGTGCTGGAGGGTCAAGTGAGCAGGGAGTTCGAGCTGGGCCTAATAAACAGGTCTAGGATCCCCTCCTTAGGAAAAGCAGAATTTGTGGCCTGTGAACTTATTTAGAGAGTATGGGACTGGGGCATGGTGGCAGCAACCTTGGCCATGAGGCTGGAGAAGAGAATGTAGGTCTCTCCCTTTTCTACTCTAGTGGGACATGTGCCACGTGTAGGTTAGAACTGGAATTGGTACCACTGGGCCCAGTTTTCTCAGTGACTTGCCTCTGACTTTATGAATGCCATGACAGAGCTGCCAGGAAAGCAGAGGCTGTGCTCATGGTGGCTTGGTGGTGAACCGGGAAGGAGCTCACGAGAAACAACAAATCTGAGGAGAGGAATTTGTTTTTCAAGCCTGAAGTAGGCACAGAAATTGCACGAGGGTGATTTACATACTTAAGCAGGGTTTTGGCATTTGTGCCCAGCCTTGTGGTTCATTTCCTCATTCACTCAAACGCATAAAGACCGAGCAAATGTTTGGTAAACAGGAACCTAAGGTTTCAGCGATGAAAAGCTTTAACTCTCACCCACAGAGCTGCTTGCAGCATTGGCTTAGAAGCGCTTTTCAGAAGATGATGGTTTGCCTCCTCCCCGATCTCATGCTTGGGTAGCTCCAGCCGTCCCCCTCAGCGTCCCCTTGCAGGAAGCACCCACCCCATGGCTGGCAGCCTGGCTGGCAGAGCTGCTGTGCTGCCAAGGGCTTGAATGAGTGAGGAAAGCATGAAGCGAGGTGGGGCCCTTCGGGTCAGCCTCAATCACTGCTGGCAAGGGCCAAGCTGGGAAACTTTTACAGCTGCTGCCCGGGCTCGATTTGGTCTATGAATAACTGGAGAGCTTTCCATCACCAGGGCTGTCGGCTCAGGTATTTGCAAGCACTTTATTTGGTGGTTTCTTTTTAGTGTGGTGGCTGGACAGGGAGGACAGGATGGAGAGAGGAACCTTTCATGCTTCAGTCTTCTGCAGCATCCGGCGTTTTCATGAAACCACAAAGGACGTTAAAGAAAAAAGAACAAGTGCTCTGTTTATAGGGATTTAGACCATCAAAACAGAGAGGGGGCTGTGTTGTTCAGTGATCACTTGGAGTCAAGGAGCCTGAAGACATAAGTTCACAGGAGATGGGCTTCCAAGCTGGAGCCCACCCTGCCTTCCCACCCTCCCTGGGCCACAGTTTGCTGCCCCTCACTTGTGCTACTACGAGGGTTGGCAGAGCTGGCTGGCACTCCGTACCTGGTGTGCTTCCCATCATTGCTGTGCATATTAAAAAATCTCTCAGGAAAGTGATTCCAGCCTTCTGCAGCTTCCCGGGAATTTGCCTTGTGCAGAGTTTTCCACTCAGAGCCCTTTGCAGGACACGTTACACTCAAGGAGAATTGTGCAGCACCCCGAACCAGAACTGCACCGGGAAGGGTGTCAGGCAATCTGTAGTTCATGCACCATCAGCTGGTGCTGCGCCAGTCGAGAGCAAATGTTCCTTTCCACCAGCTACATTCAGTGCAGATTTTTATGTGAGCATGATAGTGGGAGGTAGTGCAGAAACAGGTCTGATGACAATAGCAGAAAGGCTGCTGCTCCCAGAGGTAGTCCTGGTGCTTTTTTAGGAACGTTGCACCAGCACAATGGCAGTGGGAGGGAAAGGGTGATGACAGCCTGTGCGATTCTTAATCGCTTGTGCTCATCTCTCCTCAGTGTCCAAGCTGACTGAAATTAAAAATGAAAGAACTTGTGCAGCATAAATCAGATGCTGGAAGTACTTTTCATGATCTAAAACCAATGTCCCTGGCCACAACTCCTGGGCTCTGTGCTGGGGGGGACAGCAGGGTGTGAACCTGCCCCAGCCCATCACTCACTGACCACATTTCATCCCTTGAGGGAACAAACTGCAGAACAAGAAAGAGCTTGTGAACATCCCAGAGCCACCCAGTGCTCCTTGGTAGGTGTCTGTGGGGAAGGCATTTTGGAGGGATGCAATACAAATGCTGCAGTGCCATTGCAGACTGAAGGTCTGTCCAGCTGGTGGTGGGCTATAATGGTGGCTGCAGGAGCCTGCTGTCTGCCTGCTCCCACACCTCAGTGACTGGCAGGATTTCTAGAAGGGCAGGGATAACTCAGGGCAGGGGGGAGTGTGGGAGAGGCACAACTCCACATGGCCCTGGGTGTCCTGCACCAAGGAGTAAGTGACCCACAACACACACTCTCTGTCTCCAGCATGGCACTTCAAAAATTTTCCATCTGTTTAGAAGCTGCTGTTTTCCTAGATAAAGCCACTCCTGGCCACTGCCAAAATTCCTGGTTTCTCCTTGCTGCTGGAGTGCTGGTATCTTTTAGGAAGAAGAGGTGGAGGAGGCAGAATAAATAAATAAGTTTTCACTTGTATTTTTCTGTCACCCAGCGGCCATTGGATGCCTCATTTAAGTATATTATTAGCAACCCAGACATTCCAAACATAAACAGCAAGCAGAGCTGTATGTGTGTGCTGCCTCCAGACTCTGCCAGTGCATGTTTCTGCTGCTTGGGCTCCCTGTGTCCCGAGAATGGCTCTCCCAAGCCTGCATCGCTGGCGGGCAGAGACGACCCAGAGGGTGCTAGCCCTTCTTTGCCCTGCAGGGAGGGCAAGCACCCGCTTCTGAGCTTCCCCAGGGCTCAGCCCTCTTCCAGGGTTCAGACCCCCCTGAGTTAAAAGGGTTGATGATGTACAGTGCTCTCTCTGAACTGGAGTATGTCCAAATCATCTCCTACTAACCTGCAAGGAAAATATCCTGGGCTAAGAATATTTCAGAATCCTTTGAAAGGGCAAGGACTGAATCACGTGCTAATGTTTTATTATCCAGCTTTTCTTAACAAGCTTTCCATTCACAGAGAGCCAGTAAAATCTTGAAGTCATATTTTGGGTGTGGAAGAGACCTCATAAATTCTAGTACTTGTGGGATCTGTGAAAATTATTTTCTCTTTGGGTTTACGTAATAACATTCCCAGAGACAAGCATTTGGGGATTTTCTAGGGAAAAAGTGCGGAGATACAGTCTAAGTAGTCTCAATGGTTTTCATCATCTTGGTGGAGAAAAAGTCACATGTTTAACAGGGATATTTTTTCAAAAAAAGGCTTGATTGGGGGTTTCCACATTACAAAAGTGACTTAAAGCTTAACATTCAAGCAACTTAAACGTTGCTGTGCCATGTTGCCCATGGCATCTAAAACCAGAATAACTTATTAATCTAGCCCATAGATTTTGTGGTCCCCATGTAGAGTCAAGCATTCCTAACAGGTGATTTTAGCCAACTAAATGTGAATTGTTTTCCACACAGATTTTGTGAAAAGTTTGAATTTGCTCCTAGAGGTTTCTGTTGCCTTTTATGGACAGTCACACAGGTCCACCACACTTCTGCAGGACTAACAAGGTGCATGTGAAAGTGAGTTTTGAATGTGTATCCTACACAATGTTATCACCCAAGTGTGATACAAAACCACACACAAACACAGAATCCTAATCTGAGGTTCCTTTTTAGTTAAATTTCTGCAGCAAATGCCAGATGTTCCTGTCCATCAGTAATATGTACCAAATCCTCACCCAAAGGAATTCCTAAAAGGCTGTGGGCTTGACCATGAGGTGGCCAAAAGGCCAGTGTGGTCTCCCAGGTTAGCAGCAGCATGGGAGGGATAACTCTAAGTTAGGTAGCATCATCCCAGACTTCTATGCTAGTGAGTCCCGTCAAGCTGGCCAATACTTCCCATGTCCTGTCCAATGTGCGGTGAGCTTTGTGTGGGGTTTTGGACAGATCACTTAGAGCTCCTGCCTGTCTGAAAGCCCTGGTCAGAAAGTAAATTAGTTTTCCAGGCCTTCCAGTCAATATTTTTGATAGCTAAGTTACTGTGGATCACATCTTTAGTGTTATCTTGAAATATATTTTGGTGTCATGTAAGTGTGTTATCACTCAGAGACAACACAAAGTGCTTCAGGCACTAGGCAGAGAACCAAAACCTGTCCTTGGATAATATTTGGAGTTCCTCTTGACTCCCTGGTATCTGAAGGTCAAGTTGGACCCAGAGCTCCTGCAAAGCTGAAATATTTAGTGTGCCAGAGAAGTTTCAGGAGGGCAAAGGTAGTTATCAGCAGTTTCCAGTTCCTTTGTTCTGTTGGTGGGGAGCTAGAATGTGTGTAAGGTGAGGTAAAAGGAACATACTAAATGCATCCTGTAGGATTGTATGATCCCTTGGTTTCTAGCTGTTTAAGTGTAAGGTGTTTTGCTGTCTTTGTAAGTCACACTGAGATCTTCTGCTGCTTTTTTTGCTAACACTGAACACAGCTGCGTCTTTGACTAGGTGCATATTGTTTTGCTTCTTCTACTGGCTTTGTCCACTGGGTCCATCTTGCAAGCTGGCATGATTAGGCGTGTTTGCCAGAGGCATTTGGCTGGGTCCACCTCCTCTCCCCAGTCTCAGGAAGACCTCCCCAAAGGTAGTCCCATGTGCAGACGTTAGTGAGTCCATTGTACTAAATACTGTCTGCTAAACACTGATGCTGTGCTTGGCCAACACCTTATGTAACTCAATCCTGCACGTGGAGATTACAAACTAGAGAGCTGTTCTGAGCCTTGGGGCATACTACCAAGGATAGGCAGAGGACTGGACTGTCAGAAAATGTTGAAGCTTTTTGGGTTTGGGTACAGAATCACAGAATCTTCATGGTTTGAAGGAACCTCTGAGATCATCAAATCCAACCATACACATTAAAAAAAAAAATATAAAAAAAATGCCCTGAAGTGCCACATCTACACGTTTCTTAAATATCTCCAGGGATGGTGACTCCACCACCTCCCTGGGCAGGCCATATGAGTGCCTGACCGCTCTCTCAGTGAAATAATTCTTCCTAATATCTAACCTAAACCTCCCCAGCTGCAACTTCAAACCATTTCCTCTGGTCCTGTCGTTATTCACTTGGAAGAAGAGGCCAGCACCCACCTCTCTACAACCTCCTTTCAGGTAGTTGCACATGCAGTAATGTGATAGTGTGCTCCAGCATTGTGCTTCTTGCCTACAGAAAGACACAAGAATTCCCAGGCATTTACTGAGAGAAACAACCCAGCACACCTGAATGAGCAGCAGGCTCCACAAAAAAGCAGACTTTCCCCCCACCCTGTTTCTGTCCAAGATCTTCCACCATGAATCCCTTTGCAAACCTGTTCATTCTGCTCGGAGCACTGAGCTTACCCAACCCACTGTGCCTGGGCTCCTGAGAAACCTCCCACAAACTGGGAATGAGTTTTGTATTTTCCTCACTGTTGCTGTGTCTTTGTAATCTCTAGCCTGCAGGTGTGGAAGGGCTCTGCAGTCTTCACCATCAGCTCAGAGCAGGCTGTCGGGCAGGAGGGGCGGACAGTGAGCAAGCACAGGAGCTGAGCATCTCTCTGGGTGTTGCTGTTCCTGTTCTGTCAGGGTCACCACCTCTCACAGGACACAGTTACCCATTCTCTCTAAAATAAAAAAAAAAAAAAAAAACAAAAAAACGGAGGATTCAGACAATTGTCTGAGGATCCCACCTTCCAAACTGCTGTCCTGCTTTCTGCACCACGCTATGCTCGGTGCAGCCTGCAGCACTAAGGTGGAAAAGTGCAGCCTGAAAAAACAGGCACCAGCCCCTGCTGAGGGGTGGAGAGTGGTTTGGTTTTGGATTGAAATCTGGAGTGAGACTTGTGCCCTGGAAAGAGGTAGACCCGCAGCCCCATTCTGAGCGAAGCTGCTCTGAGATTTCAACAGCAATAGGGTCAACAACATGCAAAATAAATTACTAAAAAACCTCCGTATTTAGTAAAAAACAGATCTTTTCTGTAGGGTCTTTGGGCTAGCAGTCATGTCCTGTTAAATTGTATGGAGTGATGTAAAACCCCTGTAGAAGAGCCTATCGTTCTCTGTTGAACTTCAGAAGGCTTCCCCATGAGGAGAGAAGCTAAAGTCATTTCAGGGGCAGCACAGAGCTCCCAGGTGGCTGTACCTGGGACTGGGACCCATGGTTCCCCTTGGTGCGAGCCCCAGTGATGTGCCTCTGCCCAGGGCTGTCACAGGGAAGCAGTCCCCTGCTTCTGTCCCCACTGGTGACTGGGCTGGCTCCCACCACCCTGTGGCCTGATGGCATTTCTCTCCATGAAAATGCCTTCCCACTGGGCACTGGCCTAGGGCCACTGGCTTGTTCCACACCAGCCCTAAAGTCACTTCCAAATGGCAATGACTCCTTCAAAGTCTCCGTTAAATGAATTCACTCTTTACAGGCAACTGGTTCACTTTGGGTGCCAGAATATTGCCTTGTGGTTGCTAATAGCCTGGGCCAGAACTAAGCTGGTGATTTATAGGGGAAAGGCTTTGTATCTGCCTCCTTAAGTGCCTGCCTCGCTGCTTTGCGTTTCTCCCCAATCTCTCTTCCAATCCCCTTGCCATTCACGTTCTGGGTATTTCCAGCTACCTCTGAATGAGGCTTTAATGTAAATAAATATTACTGCAAGGAAGTAATGGCCAAATACTCTCTGCATCATCTATATGCATTGGTTGGGGAGCAATTTTTCATTTCATACATCATTTGCTGTTTCAGCATGTGGCAATTCTGTAAAATGAGGAAGGAGAATTAGAGAGTTGAAGAGCCCACCCCTTGTTTCTGCCATTCCCAGCACTTGTGAGCATGGGCACACGGCAGTTGCTGTGCGGTTACTGGCCTGAGACGTGTTTGGATGAGCTCATGTGAATCTCATCCTGACATCCTGCACACCTTCTTTCTTCCTCTCTTTCTGCCTCTCTCTTCCTCACTTGACTTTAACGAAGCCATGTAGGTTTAATCTCCTTTACCACTCACCCCCAAACCTCCACCTCACTGTATTCCATGTCATTCAGTGTAATTGATCCCAGACATAACTAGTAGCCCTTTTCCCTAACTCTAATAAGAGCTCATTTGCCAGTGAAGCAATCTTTCCCACCTGGGCTGCTCCTGTGGTTTCATATCACTTAATCCTCCCCTATGAGCTGAGGACAAGTTTAAGGTAACATCTGCTCGGGTTTGTGTTGGTTGTTTGTACTGGGGGTCCCACAGTTCCCATTGTCGAGCACAGCTTCACCAAAGCCCCGTGTTTTCTGGCAGATAGCTGGCTCTGCCAGGCTCACCCTGCTACTAGATGCCCCATTAAAGTCAAGGATGTAGGTTCAGTAAATTTACTATTCTGCCTGCCTAGTTTCCCCTTAAGTTTCTTCATGAATGTATTTTTCCCCCTGCTTCCTCCCTGTCGCTGGTGCCACCAGGCTGAGAGGTAGGAGCTGAACCACCTGCCCCTCAGCAAGCCTGTGGTCTCATGGCTGGGAGTGTTGGTTTGCTGGCCTCGCTGCTGAGCTTTGTTTGAAGTCTTCTGCTGGAAAAGGCTACCAAATGTGCTCCGCACTGACTGCACATCAAAGGCAAGATGCACTCCCCTACAGCGCTGTGCCAGCAATGCCCCCACTCCCTGAGAAAGCTGTGGGCATCAGGAATATCCTGCAAAACATTCCAGGTGCCTGCTGATCTCGGGGACATATCTGAAAGTCATCTTCTCCATCATGCTGCAAGCATGAGGGGAGCAAAGAGCTGTATTTCTAATGAGGTCTCCTCTTCATGGTCTCACATGCCACGCAGAGCTCATTCATCTCTGCAGTGTGCTGCTGCACTCCTTGAAGTGAGCCATCATTTCATTTTTGGTGACTTCCTAATGTGTTTGTTCCTTTTTTTTTTTTCTTTTTCTTTTTTTCTCCCAAGCAACAGCACAGGCATTGCTGCATTTGGCAAAAGAACAAAGCCTCATTGTTCAAAGCCTCTGTGCTCCAGTATCAGCTGGGACAAACACACCATTGCACTCCTAGACCTCAATCTCAAAAGCCATCTGGACAAAGAGTGAAAAGGCTCAAAATCATGAGTTAGAAAAAACCTTCACCTTTATCTTGTCTCTAAAGAACTCTGTCAAGTACGGTTTTATATCTGTGCTTTTTTTTTGTCAGTAATACCTCTTCAGAAACCTGAAAATAGCATCTCTTTCTCTATTGATTTGTGCCCCTGAGAAGCACTGATTTCTCCCCCTCCGATCGACACGGCTCGTCGTGTCGATTTGCTTACGCAACTCCGTTATCAATGAATGTCAGCATGGCTCTGGTCACATGCAAAGTGAACCTGCTATCCATTTTTTTGCAACTGCGTGGCAGCAACAGCACTCCCCAGGACTCTCCTCCACCAGCTTCACCTCCAGAGGCAGGTGCTGGGGTGATGCCTGGTGGTGCCTCAGCTCTCATACAACTCCCTCCTAGTGTGGGCCCTGGCAGCCAGTGATGGACAAAGCCCAGGAGGCTCACCTATCAGTTTGAAACTGCTTTTTAGCCAACTGAAACATACAATGCTAGTATAAAATACCTTATACCAATGCAATGCCCAATTTTTCTCTCATAATTATGCCTGGAGAAAAAGGTACCTTTTCTGATGTGCTTATATACACTTCATAAGCATGGACCCGCTGTTACTTTGCAACAAAGTACCTATATAATTCTTTCCCTATAAGACAGTCTTCTTAGCTTTCAATTACTTTTGCTGGTTCCCCCTGCTCCCTCTCCAGCTTGGAGTCCCCACTGGTCAGGAGGCATCCAGAAAGAAAGATTGCACAAGAGCGATCAGGCAGTTACCTATCTCTCTGCCCTGGGATATGTTATGTAGCCCCAAACTGTCCTGAGACTTTCTCTGTTGATGTGACAAATTGTAAAGCCCTGTCCAATTTCCTGTATGCTAACCCTGCAAAGTCTTTCACTGCATTTGGGTCTCCTCCTCCCATGGGGTGTCTTAATTTTGGACTGTTTCCTCCCTAGACATATGAGTCTGTGTGTCCTTCGAGCTAGGTCATTTTCTCCCCATGTCCCATATCTTTTTTTGTCCTTTTGTGTTATATTCCAGTCCTGGCTGGTGATTGCATCTCCTCCCCAACATAGTATCAATTGCAGTTTTAATAAACAAGCTGTCTAATGCTTTTTCGAGATCATTAATGAAGATGGTAAATAAAACTGGAGCTAACACCAGTTTCTAGTAATAACCCTACTGGATGCCTCCCCGCAAGCTGACAGTTTTGTCGTTGATCACTATTCATCACCGAGCCTGAACGTCAGTGTCCCCATGTGAGGTAATTTATATTCATTTAACACCATTCATCACAGAATCGGAGAAAACCATGGCTAGAAAGGACCTCAAGAGGCTGATTTCAGAAATATTCCTGAAGTTTCCAGTCTGCTTTTAAACACTGGCGAGGATGGAGGTTTCACATCCTTGCTGGCCAGCTGGGTTTAGTGGCCGTTAGCCTTCCCCTTTGCCAAGCGTCTAACTTTAACCCTTCTTGCTGCAGTGCAGGCCTGTTGTTTCTTGCCACACTCAGAACAGATATAGAGAAATGTCTGGGGAATGGCTTATTCCCTCTTTCTCTGGAAATATTTTTCACATACTCAAAATTGTTGTGTCTCCCCTAATCTCCTTTTTGCTGGAGTAAACAACCCCCCTTGAATAAGCCTTTCTTTGCAAGTCCTGTTTTCTAGACCTTTCATCCTGCTTCCTTCCAGACTCTCCTGAGCTGGATAAATATCGTAGCAATGCTAGGTAAAGCAGAAGGATCGGCCATGTGTTTTACAGGCACAGCTCCTACAAGGCATGGTGGCTGCCTTGTGTGTGACAAAATGGCACTTTTACTCCTTTCAGGTTCCTGAGTTGCTGTACTGCTCCACATCTGCCTAATCGGCTGTCTCTCATTTTGTCCCTGTGCAGCTGATTATATCTAGGTCTGTGCACAGCTTTCCTTCTCTCTTTACTGAAATACATTCTGTTTTTCAGGCCTTTTCTCTAATGTGTTACGATTATTTTTGATTCTGACCCTCTTCTCTCATGTCCCTGCAGCTCGTCTCAACTTGGTGTCATCTGCATGTCTGATAAGGATGCTCACTGTTCCACCATCCAGTGGCTGGATCCCTGTTGAACCCTACCTAATCCTTCCTTCTGAGACACCTTCTTTCTAAGTACAGTTTTCCAAACAGTTTCGCACCCCTTCCTTGAGGTTATATGTCTAGGGCATGTTTACTTAGTTTACATCTGGTAACATGGAGGGAGACAGTACAAAAGACCTTACCAAAATCAAGATACAAGACGTCTCCTGCTTTGTCTCTATCCACAAGCCCTGTTGCAGGATGAAATTAGGTCAATTTGACATGATTTGCTCCTGGCAAATCAGCACTGGTTGTTCCTCTTCTCTTGGTTGTTTCCTAGGTGCTGATGATTAGTTTGTTTAATTATTTGTTCCAGTGTATTTCCAGGAACTGAAATTGAGCTGACTGGCCTTGCTCCTCTTGTTTCCCCTTTTTGCAGCCAGGCAGGGTGCTGCTATGTGAGGAGCCCCACTGCCCCACTCTGCTCCCAAGGGCTCACAGAGGGTCCCAGCTTAGGCCAGCCCCTGTCCAGGGCACCACTGTGATGGTGGCAAGACAAGTGCTTTCCTCAGCCTTCCTCTGACCACCAGTCTATCCCTGTTCACCTTCTTGTCTTGTGCTAGTTATGTCTCCTTTTTGTGTCCTTCTCGATTTTATTCCATGTTCCATTTATTCCATGCTGACCTTTGATGTCAACCCTGAGCCATTTGCACGTATCCCTGTGAGGCCCCTGAAGACTGACTGAGTGAGCCGGTTGATCTTTCCCTATGTTTCTTGACCTTTCCTTGCATTGGCATGACTTACATTTGTGCCATTGCAACTTTTCCCGTAGACAACACTGATGCTCCTCAAAGTCCTTGCCCTTGGACTGGTTTCCCTGAGTGCTTGCTTACCAGCCCTCTGGGTTGTCCGTGACTATCTGTGGTACTCAGCAAAGCCTCTCAGTATTAAAATGCAGAAATTCAGCTTTTTAATGAAATTGCGGACTTCACCCACTCTCAGCTGGGCTTCCCCAACCTGCACAAGACTTCTTGTTTTCGGCAGTGTCTTTGTCTCTTAGCAAAAGAAAGCACAGTGAGCCAAATTCTGACCTCATTTACACCAGTAATATCTGGATCAGTGCCAGGAAAGTGCTGAAGTTGTTTTGGGCTCACAGTGATGAGAATGAGAGCGGCATCTGCCTCATTAGTTCCCCCAATCCACAGAAAGCAAATGATTCCAAGAGGAAATAGCTCCACAGAAGGGAACCCTGGAAAGAATTAGAGACTGATTTAATGGGATTAAGAGGAAAAAATGCTTTAGCAAAACCAAATCAATCCTCTCTTCAAAACATTCAAGGTGCCAAAATAAATACAAACACTGTTTTGGGAAGGAAAAGGTTAAAAAGCTATGAAAACAAAATATCTCGGCCTCTTCTAATGATGTCCTGTAGCAGAACAAGCAAAACCCAGAAAGGGTTGCTGAGTCAGCAATATCCTACCTGCCACTTAATATTTATCCATGAGGCTCTAAGGATGGAACTCCAGTTTCCTACTTTAGCTATGGGGCTCATTCTGCATTTTCAGGTTTGATAAAAGATGCATAGAAACCAGAGAGCGTTACAAGTAGGGGTAGGTGAGCAGGTCTGGCAAATAGAAACCTTTCCCTCAGATGCCTGGCCAGCCTGACATTCACCCCCTAAAGCCATTCCTCCAGTTGTTGCTTTGGCTTTTTGTTCCATGGTTAACTAGCATCTTTGCACATCTCTTCACCCACTCTACACCGTGCATGGCAGCAGGATCAGATGTGCCAAAATAAAATAAATAGGTGCAAGATCCTGCTCCTGAGGTGTTGCCGGATGTATTAGGAGCTGCACGCAGACAGCCTGCTTTTGTGCAGTCAAGTGGAAGCGGGGCATATTTTGAGCAACTGGCAAAAGCCAGCACCTTTCAGATGGGCAGAAGCACCTGTGTGCTGGCACGGAGGAGAGCAGGGAAGAGCACAAGGCGCACACTGTGCCTATCAGAAATAGCTGGAGGCAAGCAGGAGCTTTGCCTTGCAAGCTGCCTTCTCCCATCTCCCATTAGTGAGGTGGCTGTCCCCATTCACCCAGCCACACCAGAGGAGCTTGAGGCAAAATAATTAGAGGATGGCCAGAGCTTTGAGTGGCACGGGCATTTCTTCTCTTTTTATATACAAGAGCACAGCAAAGCATTGCTGAGGGCAGTCAAGTTATAAGGATGCTGTCTGTCTTCTCTGATGGTCTGATTACCTTTAAGAAGGAACTGGGCCTTATGGGATGACCCCCACTCTCCAAGGTAAGTTTAGCTAAATGAAAGCATTCAGAGGGGAATTGCGAAAATGCACAAGGGCCACAAAGCTCTCCCTGTGGTGGGACACTACGGGGGACTGATCTATTTCATGCAACTCAGAAATTACAAGGCAATTTGATAACAGCACAGGAGTGCTGCAGGAGAAAAGAGATTTCTGACTGGGGACTTCCATTTAGGAAAAAAACCCAACATTGTGTGATCCAGTGGCTAGAAGCAGAGGCAAGCCAGATGCAGAGGAGAGAAAAAGGTGCACTTGAGATACGAAGCTAACTAAAGAAATTACTTTTCTGACACCCTGGTAGACTCTCCAGACCTTGCAGTCTTTACGCCAAGAATCGGTGACTTTCTAACAGATGCATGGTAGCTCAAATGCAAGTTATGGGCCAGCATCAGAAATGACTGGGGGAGGTGCCCTGGATCTCTTATGCAATAGGATACACTTGATGATCGTAATGGTCTCTTCTGACCTTAAACAATGAATCCCTGACATTCAGCTGTGCTCAAGTGTGGCACTTCATTGTACAGCAGTTTTGGATCAAAAATAGCTGTTATCAGTGAATTAAACAGGAAAATTAACGTCATTGCTCCAGCACCCTTTGTGCTCCTTAATTTGATATTTCTTTATTTTATGTTGTCCTTAAACTTCTAGTGTGCTGCAGAACTGAGTATTGGCTATGCAGAGGCACATTATAGGGGTAATTAGGAGGCAGCTGGAGGGTTTTGGCAGCTGGAAAGGGGACAACAAGCACTCTTGGCTCTTTGAGAGGCAGCGACGGTTTGTGGGAGAGGGACATTAGCTGAATGCTAAGATTGTCAGCAGGGAGAGTCAAAGGGGCTGACAATAGTATTTGCATCATCTTGAAGTTAACCACTTCCAGAAGAGAAGAGTGAGCAGCAAAATAGGACCTATTGTTCATCTTGCAGGCTGGTAATCTCTCAAATCTTGCAGCAAAGGGTTTTTTCTCAACACAGCTTGACTGGTTTAAACCCAAAGTATGGCTCTTGTTTGCAATGATGGCATTTACAGAGGCTTAAGGCCAAATGTTTGAGGAAAGCCCTGCTGTCACAAGGCATGTCTCTTGGTGCTATGTGTGCGGTAGGAGTTCGCTCTGGTCCAGAACCAGGGTCCACACCCACAGCAGGGCATGGCTGAGGAAGGCTTTCCTTCACCTGCTTCAGTTTGCCACAATGAGTCTGACCTGGGGTGTTTTTTCTCCTCTGCAAACCATGGAAACTGCTGCTCTACTCACTTGTTGTCCATGAAGGCTTAAACCTTGCAGTCAGAGAGGGGTGGTCCTTGTAGAAACCTGTTTTTTAGGAGACATAAGAGTGAAGCTGGGCCTGGGGAGGCAGGACCAGAACACGTAAGTTGCCTCTCACTAGCATTTTAGTTTGGATGAAAGAAACGGATCTCCTGGTTGTGCCACATGATTGTATTTTGATGATTCACACCATGGAGGAGGATCAAGACATGCAAGCTGGGTTCCCCTTGGGTGATGCTGTGCTGCGAGAGAAGATGCAGGTGTGAACCTGAGGTGCTCTAACCCGTAAGTGTTCAGGCCACAGCTCCAGGCTGGAGCCAGTCACAAGTAAAGCGGACTGACAGTGCAGCCTTTACCCTCTGTGATCGTGTCAAAACACTTTAACGTTAATTGTTTCCCAAGATCAGAAGGGACTAAGTTATTTTATATTTCAGAAGGACCCATCAAAGGAATTGTCATGATGTGATTATCGGGAAGGCCAGAGTGTTTATTCTCTGCCCTGTGACTTTCCGAGGATGTGAGGTTTCCTTTCTGCTGAGAACCAGCTTATTCCTGATCTCTCAAATTTTCCTACTTAATAACCCCGCCCTGAGTCAAGGCCATGCTAATTTTGCTAATGGCTGAGGATTAATGTGGGGGAAGTACAAAGTGGTGAGGTTAAATGACAGTTCTGGGTTTGGTTGTTAGAAGCCACCATAACCCTTCACTCTCCCCTTGCCACAGATCATAGAATCATAGA